>JAGWEN010000234.1:0-152687 GCA_018703685.1 Orius laevigatus
ATACGAAATTAAAGCTTATTGAATTTACTATACATACATTTAATTACGTAGATTTTTTTTAAGACCTAACGTATCCGAGCTACGAGGCGACCATAACGGTTTTTTCAATTTTGACTGATCTATTCGATCTATTCAAAAAGTGAATTTCGTAAAAGTTGTAGAGAATTCAATTATGTTGTACCTTTCAAACACAATTCGCAAAACGATAAACAGGGGTGGGGGGGTAAATTCAGCAAAATTACGACCATGGGTCCCGGGGACCCGGTCCCCCCCGTTCGGTGGTGTTGGTTTTGGCCGGATTCCGGACTGACTCAACTGAACTAAGGTACTATGAATGAAAATTTTAAAATTCCCATTCCGTCTGAGGCCTGGGCGAATTAGGGCCGCCCATGCCCCATTCATTGAGTGTTGGTTTCGGTCAAGGGTGCTACGGCTATAGGGCGAAAACCTCCGTCAGGGCCCTCCCTTTTTTTTTTTTTTTTTATTTATTTATTTATTTTTTATTTATTTTTTGTAATATACATACAAAATGGACAGACGGAAGGACGGACGGACAGACAGAGACACGGAACCTTAGTTCGGAATCGTCTAAAATTCAAAATGCAAGTGAAAATTTACATTTTGGAGGACAAAAATTTTTTCGACCTCTTGTACGATCGGAAAGCTTCCACTACCTTAGGAATGTGAGAAGGCAAGATTAATAAAAAGTAATATTTTTGAAAACTCGTAAGAAAAGGCCATTGAACACCAAAAAATGCTTTGCACCTGTCATCTCCGTCTAATCTTGATTTACGACCCCCAGACGCTCCCCACCCCCCGCACCGTCTAAATCTTGTGACAGCGATTACGACGCCGTTTTTTAACCGATTTTGAGATTATTAACAGATTTGGAAACAGCTCGTCGTACCCTACAAAACGAGTACCTGGTTTTTTTGAAAAAAAGTTTTCCCGGAAAATTCGTTTCCCGATTTTCCGGAAGAAAATTTTTTTCGGAAAAAGTGCTCTCAGATCAGTCTAGAGTTTTCCGAATCAAAGAGAATGCGCTTTTCAGAAAAAAAATCGGACCATTTTTAGTGCCCAAAACGAGGAAAAAACTTTTGGGGCCGAATGTGCTGCGATCTATTGACTCAGAAACAAACAAAAATAATGGTCGTCTCCGCCTTAACTTAATATCGAGTTTCGACGTTACTGAAAATTCGTGACTACGATGAGATGTTGGCAAAGTCGACCGACCGAGAACGCTATCAACACCTTTCACTTGAACCCTGGGGGGCACAGTTCATCAGATATCTTTTAATTAAATCTCAAACATAAAAACTGGATTAATTAATAATAAAACGAAGTTGTTGCTATAACATTTTATTGATTCCTCGTTATGGCTAGTGTCTCCTCGATAATTAATCATACGAATCCCCTATTAATCATTCGCCGGCATTAGTCGAACAAAGCTTCCCAAACGTGCTTATGTCACTTATAGGACAAAAACCAGAAGCGATCTTTCGTTTTTTTGTATTTGAAGGATAATTTGTCAAAAAAAAGAAGAAAAAATGTAATGGCCTTGTGAAGAAGGCCTCGGAATCCAAGCGTTTAATTGTCGATGTTTACTACTCGAGTTTAATCGACAGTTTAGCCGTAAAAGGAGAAAGAATTTCGCCTTTTTTTTAAAGGTTGTAACTCTTTAACAAGAACTTTCCAAGATTTCACTCGTAAACGTTAAATAACGCGATTTTTTCTATTTTATACGAAACTGGGTTTCCAGTTTGGTAAAGGCAATTCGTACAATTTGCGGTGGGGCGCCGGGTCAGGAACAGATTCATAGCTCCGTTTGCGGTTTTCGGCTACGAGATAGCAATCTGTATCCCGGATTCTTAAGGCAATCCCAATTTTCAACGGTTACTGAAATTTATCCGGAATAACGAATCAAATAGGCCCACATCCGAATTGATTAACGAAATTGTTTAATCAATGTTTGCAACATCCACAGACTAATTGCACGGATTGATATACACACCGGTGCTCAATGCCTCAATCCAATTGCTCGTTATTGTTTAGCCTAGTCCCATGAGAGCCATTAGATTTGACAACAATTTCCCTGGACCCTGTTATAAAATTAAAGCTCACAGTCTAAGATTTATTATTAATTAAAATTTCCCAATAATCCTACGGAAATTTGAATAAATCGTTGAGAAAAGTTACAACTCCGCACACAAAATGCTTTATTTACCTCCCCTAATACCCTTCAGACTTGGTTTTCTATATTACTTATATTTACATTTCAAAGCCTTTTAATTTACACTTTTAATCAACGTAACCCGAATTAACAAGGGACCAAAGCACATTATTTATTAACATATCGGAATTGATTTTCATGAACAATATAGACCGCTGGGGGGCCAACTCAAAGGACAAAAGGGAGAGCAAAGCTTCTGACTCTTTAAACTCAAAGGTACAAAGTTGGCTTTTTATACGAACCTGAAGCAAAAACAGAATCACGCTCTGCCAGGTTTAGTATGATGTATTCGTAAAGGCGACCGATTTCAAACTTTACAAATTAATCCAATTATACAGAGTATATACCGAGTATACAGAGATAATATACCGAGTATGCAGTGAGTACATAGAGAGTATATACCGAGTATACAGAGTGTATATACCGAGTACACAGAGTGTACATACCGAGTATACAGAGGGTATATACCGAGTATACAGAGTGTATATACCGAGTACAGAGCGTATATATCGAGTATACAGAGCGTACATACCGAGTATACAGAGCGTATATATCGAGTATACAGAGCGTACATACCGAGTATAAAGAGCGTACATACCGAGTATACAGAGTGTATATACCGAGTATACAGAGCGTACATACCGAGTATAAATAGCGTATATACCGAGTATACAGAGCGTCATACCGAGTATACAGAGCGTATATACCGAGTATACAGAGCGAACATACCGAGTATACAGAGCGTAAATACCGAGTATACAGAGCGAACATACCGAGTATACAGAGCGTATATATCGAGTATACAGAGCGTACATACCGAGTATAAAGAGCGTACATACCGAGTATACAGAGTGTATATACCGAGTATACAGAGCGTACATACCGAGTATAAATAGCGTATATACCGAGTATACAGAGCGTACATACCGAGTATACAGAGCGTATATACCGAGTATACAGAGCGAACATACCGAGTATACAGAGCGTAAATACCGAGTATACAGAGCGAACATACCGAGTATACAGAGCGTACATACCGAGTATACAGAGCGTACATACCGAGTATACAGAGCGTACATACCGAGTATACATAGTGTATATACCGAGTATACAGAGCGAACATACCGAGTATACAGAGCGTAAATACCGAGTATACAGAGCGAACATACCGAGTATACAGAGCGTACATACCGAGTATACAGAGCGTACATACCGAGTATACAGAGCGTACATACCGAGTATACAGAGCGTACATACCGAGTATACAGAGCGTACATACCGAGTATACAGAGCGTATAACCGAGTATACAGAGTGTATATACCGAGTATACATAGTGTATATACCGAGTATACAGAGCGTACATACCGAGTATACAGAGCGTATATACCGAGTATACAGAGTATGATATACCGAGTATAAACAGCATACCGAGTATACAGAGTATGTATATAACGAATATACAGAGTTTGCCACACAGAGTATACCGAGCATACAGCATTCACCAGTAATAGAGTATTTAAAGTTAAAAGGCTTCTCTTATGGTTTTTTTCTTTTTTTCTTTTTTCAAAACAGTGAGAAATACTGCTACCTACATAAAATATGAAGCATTAAAATAATAAAAGTGCATAAAATAAAATATAACTGAAGTACATATCAGACTTTTCATTTACAGAAGCCATTTTTAGCGGATTTCCGGAGGAAAGCAGGCTATTGGGGCCGGCCTCACGGAGGCTTTCGGCTTAGAGGCTTATATATTCGTGATCAGGACGATCTCCTGATCACGAAAATATAGGTCATTCCCAACCTTGGCGATATATATATATATATATATGTGGGAATCCCATCTACGGAGGCGACACAGGCGCCCCTGCTGGGGGCAGTGTTTAGCAGGGTTCCAGAACGTTCTCGAAAAAGCGGGACCATAAAAAAACTCTAAAGCGGAATTGCAGTTTTCTTCAGTTTTACGTACGATCACGAAACGAGAACAGTGCCGACGATTATTTTACGTTTTTCTATATTGTATTTCTTTTTTCCGATTTATTGTCGATTCAAATTAGTTTTAAATAAACTTTTTCATTACTGGATCGTTTCTCTTTTTTTTTAGAACATCCACAATTGGGGGTCCGTCCTAAAGACCAAACTGTTTCGGATTTCGCGAGTGTTTTCCGTGTTCCCGTGTGTTTTTTTTTCTTTCGACTTACGTTCGACGCGTTTTACGACTTCAACACGGCGAAATGGTCCGAACGCGCGGAAATGACAACGAGAAAGACGACCAAGAAGATGGGAAGAAGAAGAACGACAACCCGAAATTCGATTCTCCGATGTATCCGACGCCATTTCGGATTTTTCGGGAGAAGACAATTTTAGTTACGAATCGTGGATGGAATCATTTGAGGAAACTGCTGATATTTGTAAGTGGAACGATGTTCAAAAATTTATTTTTGCGAAACGAAAATTGAAAGGATCTGCGCTTTTGTTTATTCGATCTGAGAAGGGACTCACGGATTTTAGATCATTAAAGGTAGCCCTTAAAAACGAATTCAACAAACCTTTGAGCGGCGCGCAAATTCACGAAATGTTGTCAACATCCAAAATCGAACCTAACGAATCTCTAAGAAATTATTTTTACCGAATCAGGGAAATAGCTAACCGAGGAAAGGTTGACGACCGTTCGCTTTTTTCGTACGTTATCAAGGGGCTCCCTGAATCCCCGAATAGAAATGTCCTTTTCGGAGCTACGTCCATGGACGATTTTAAAGAAAAACTCGATATTTACGATGAAATTTTATCGGCTAATTCCACCGCACGAACCGATAGAAAACGAACGGAGCCGAAAAAGACCGATTCCATGCCCGAAAAACGCCAAATCGACTCCATGCCCGAAAAACGCCAAATCGATTCTACGCCCGATAAAAGACGAAGGAACTGTCCTTTCTGCGGCTCAAGGACCCATCTTGCAGAAGATTGCGAACACAAGGGTAAAGTTAAATGTTTCAACTGTAACAAGTTCGAAAATCACATTTCGAAGGATTGCCCTTTAAAAACGTCTAAAATACGCGACGGAACAACCGAAAGAGAATGCTTTTTGTCGAAATCCCCGAGTTTTACTTCCGAAAGTAACCCAAAGATGTTCGTAGAAGTCGAAATTTTTGAAACGTCGGCTCAGGCTCTTTGTGACACCGGATCTGATCTAAGTTTGATGTCTACGACGTTTTTCGATCAAATCAAGGCATCCACCGGTGTTTTGGACAAGCCAATCACGATCACTGGCCTCGGAGCCAAATCTTATACCACGGTCGGAAGTTTTTGCGCCTCGGCTTTGATTTCTAACGAATTTCACACCATCCGATTCCACGTTATTGACGACAGTCTTATGAGACACAGTATTTTACTCGGAAAAGACTTTTTGGGTGACGTAACGGTCATGATTGAACAAGGACGCGTTTCGGTACGAAAAACGAATGTAGTCCAGTCGGAAAAAGAAGCCTTTCAGATTCTCAACATATCCGTTGACTCGAAAAACGATGATTTCACGGTCGGAAATAAGGATTATTTCGGCAAAATTCGGGATCTTATCTCTAACTACCACCCAAATGCAACGAAAACGACCAACATTGAAATGAAAATTTTCTTAACGGACGAGACACCGATTTTCCAAAATCCCAGACGTCTTGCTTATGCAGAAATGGAGATTGTGAAAAAACAGATATCGGAATGGATCGACGACGGAATCATTCAACCTTGTGAATCCGAATTCGCCAGCCCGATCGTTCTGGCTAAGAAGAAAGATGGCTCCACGAGACTATGCGTCGACTACAGGAAGCTTAATAAGACGATAATGCGAGATCGATTTCCCATGCCGATTATAGACGATCAGATCGATAAATTGCGAGGTGCTTCGGTTTTTTCAACGCTCGATCTTAAAAACGGATTCTTTCACGTACGAGTTCACCCAGACAGTCAGAAGTACACGTCGTTTGTGACACCAACAGGTCAATATTCCTTTCTACGCGTCCCGTTTGGACTTTCCAACTCACCTGCTGTGTTTGCACGTTTCGTGAACAAGGTTTTCCAAGATTTAGTGAATGACGGAACTGTTGTTGTTTATTTCGACGACCTGATAATACCAGGATGTGACGATTTGGACGCCTTACGACGTTTGGAAACTGTTTTGAATCGATGTCAGGAATACGGCCTTCAGATCAAATGGTCCAAATGTAAATTTTTAATGCGATCGGTCGAATATCTGGGCAACATTATCGCACGAAACCAAATTTCTCCGTCCCCTGATAAAGTACGAGCAGTCGTAAATTTCCCGCAGCCTACGACGGTTACGAAATTACGCAGTTTTTTGGGACTAAGCGGTTATTTCCGTAAATTTATACGAAACTACGCCCTGATCGCCAAGCCTCTAACGACCCTTCTACGAGATAACCCCGTTACAATCCGTTTTGGACGAGAACAGGAAATAGCGTTCCAGCTTTTGAAGGACGCTCTCGCTTCGGCTGATGTTCTCCGCATTTACGCTTTTAATGCCGAGACCGAGCTGCATACAGACGCTTCTAAAGACGGTTTAGGAGCAGTTTTGCTGCAGAAAGACGCAGACGATCAAATGCTTCATCCGATTTACTTTATGAGCCTTACGACAAGCCCGGCCGAATCGAAATTCACCGCAGCATAGGTACTACCCCGTGCAAGGTACTTTTCGGAACTGACATGAAACTGCCTGATAACCTACGACTTCGGACGATCATTGAAGAAGAGTTGGTGCATCAGTTCTGTGACGACCGCGACGAAATACGAAACGAGGCGAAAATACGTATCCAGGAAGTCCAAAAAGAAAACGTGCGACAGTACAACAAAAAGAGACGTAACGACCCTTTTAAGGTTGGGGACTGGGTCGCCATACAACGCACCCAGTTCCTGCCAATGGGGAAAACCAAACCCGTTTTCCTTGGGCCCTATTCTATTAAAGGGATACGAGGACCCAACAGGTACGACGTCGAACGAGTCGGGTATACCGAAGGGCCGCTAACTACTTCAACAGCGGCCGATCATATGAAACCTTGGCCGCCGTCTGACGGGCACTCGAGGACGAGCGCCAGACCTAGGATGGCCGAATGTGGGAATCCCATCTACGGAGGCGACACAGGCGCCCCTGCTGGGGGCAGTGTTTAGCAGGGTTCCAGAACGTTCTCGAAAAAGCGGGACCATAAAAAAACTCTAAAGCGGAATTGCAGTTTTCTTCAGTTTTACGTACGATCACGAAACGAGAACAGTGCCGACGATTATTTTACGTTTTTCTATATTGTATTTCTTTTTTCCGATTTATTGTCGATTCAAATTAGTTTTAAATAAACTTTTTCATTACTGGATCGTTTCTCTTTTTTTTTAGAACATCCACATATATATATATATATATATATATATATATATATATATATATATATATATATATATATATATATATATATATATATATTTATAACTATATTTATATATGTACCGACGCGATAACTCGAGCTAGGATTGTTTGAATTAAAGGAGACTTGGTATTTAGAGCTTTTGTTTCACCAGGTAGAAGCCTATTGAAAATGGCTTGAATCGAGAAAGCGGTTCTGGTACTTCGCTTAGGGCATAAAGGCCATTTTCGTGATTTTCTCGGAACCTGAAGGTTTGAGATGGTTAAAAATCGTGACGGGAAAGTCCTAGGGGACGAGGATCATAGTTAATAGCAGTTCAAATTTCAAAATCGGTTCTGGGACTTGTCTAAGGGGCCTAAATGGAATTTCGTGATTTTCTTGTAACCTTAAGGTTTGAGATGGTTGAAAATGGTGATGGGAATGTCTGATGATCCGCAGACCGTATTAAGAACGGTTCAAAACACGGAAGATGTTCTGGGACCCATGCTAAGGGGACTAAATGGAATTTCGTGATTTCTTCGATACTGGAAAGTTTGAGATGGTTGGAAATGGTGACGGAAATATATTATTGCCCGAGGACCACAGTAGAAGACAGTTGAAATCGCCTAAGCGGTTCTGGGACTCTCCTGAGGGACTTAAATGGAATTTCGTCATCTTTGGAAATAAGAGCAGGAGATGGTCGAAATCGATTATAGGAGCTGCTCATAAACTGAGAATTCACATTTGACAACAGATCAAACCCGCATACGAAAAAGAAGCTACTTAGGGCATTGATGAAATTAATTTTAGAATTTGAACTTTTTGGCGGCGAAAATCAAGTGGTTTGAGTTGATATGTACTTGATTAATATTCCTAAGGTTATGAAAATCTTTAGCAGATTTCTAGAGGAATTGAAGCTTGTGGTCAGTGCGATGGAGGCTCCGGGCTCGGAGGCCCATTTTATTTTACTGAGGCGGAGGGGGGGGGGATAATGAGGACATCAAAAATAGGCTTAGGGAAGGCCTTTCCGGAGGAAATCCGCTGCTTCTCGAGGCTGCCTCGAGGCTTTCATTTTTTAACCTTGACGGATATGAAACAAAATTTTTCGTTCCTTTTCGAGTAGAGTTCATTATGGAAACAGCTTTTTTGTTTGTCAAGTTTTTCAAATATTTAAAACGCTATTTGTATGATAATTACCCATTTCAGGGCCACGTTGCAAATTTTATATACTTTTTTCTTTCCTTATTCAAAAGGTATTTTTTTTCTCAAATCACTTTCGAATTTATGCTTCTGATCAGATGACCATGCAATTGTTATAAGATAAACTGCGTAGCTTTTGTTCAGGTAGGAGATTTCCTTTCGTCGTATTTCATCCTGACCGTGATATGAATAGAAAATAGGGCAGTGTTGTTGGTGTGTAATATAAATCTTGCGCCTAATCCTACCGTTCATCTCGAGCGCGACCGCTCTTTTTTTTCGTCTCCCCTCTTTCCAGTGTCCAAGAGGTTACACAACCCTGTAAAAGTGGGGGATGATGAAACAATACGTATTCCTATTTCCTTAGAAATCCCTCTTTTTTTGTACATGGGGTATTAATTTAAAAGCTTATCGTCTTGAGTACCTCACGAACCCCTTTCAGGTTAAAGCCCTGCTTTCATAAAACGAAGCACATCCTCGTAATACTTTCAAGTTAGATTTTTTTCTTTAGCGAGGGCACTTTTTTATTATTTATTACAAAGAGGTTTTTCCCTCTAGCTATTACTTTTTATACTAGAAAACAACATTTTTTTATAAACTCATAATTTGGACGATTTTTAATGCAGATGTTGTATAATGGAAACGATAAATTACATGCCTAATAGACGAAAATTATGATGAAAACGATCCAGCATGTGTTGAGGGAGAAAAAAAATCGTGAAACCGTAATGCCTTCATTTCACATCCGCCGCCCGAGTTCACACATCCTTAAGGACGTCAATAGAATCCGTCGAAAGAAAACGGCTAGGTAAGAAAAAGGATGGTCCCGGAGGGAGAGGGGGCATCATAACCCACTGGAACATTTCCACAGACCTCATAAATTATCGTGTGAGTCGTTTCGAACCGCTATTCTTCCATAAAAACCGTCTGAACTCCTTTTTTTCCCCATTATATATATTGGAAATGGCTTTTGGATACAAAGAAAGGACATAATATAGGCTGCCAATGACTAAGATGTCAACGAAGGTTCTAGGAAAATCTGCGGGTCGATATGTCATCCTTTCCCAAGGGGATACTACGAAATTTCATTAGGGATGACGTTGGATATTAACTATTAGCATTCGATGATTATTATAGTTGAGCAATACAGGCAACTGTAACGTCCTACTGGACTGGGTCATACACTAATGATTACGCCGAGCGCACCATTAGAAACTGTCAACTCTAGCGAGATAATCCGACCGAAACCACTTACCGAGTTGGGAAACCGGTCCCGGAACATCAAGGAGAATTATCGTTTTCTTAATAATCTGAATAGAGTCTTTTTAAATGAAAAGTAATCTCTAAATGGGTCTGCAATGCTTCTGTTTACGTAGAGAATAATAATAAATCAAAGTTATGTGGGACATTAGGAATGGTAGTTTTTCGGCATTATTTTATTACCCCCACGAAAAAAAAAGGGGAAAAAATGAATTACCTACACGAGTTTTTACGATTTTCTTTTCATTTGGCTACTAACCAAGAATTTATGGTGGAGAATTTTTTTTAATAATGATTTATCCCCCTAGGAGGTTCAGATGGTGTCGGGGGAAGGGAGCTATCGAATTACCGAGATAATGGCCGGGTTAGGTTGTGTTCCCCCGCGTCCCGTCCTTCGGAGTTTCTACCCTCTTCTCCGTCATGGGACCCCGACAACGACCAAACAAACACCTAAAAACGTTTAATGACGTCATCCGGACCTTTTACTGAGATCCTGTGGCTCCATTAAAAGGGCAACTTGTGTCCCACTTGGGGATATTGCGGTACCAACGTTTTCGAATACCTTCACTTTAGAGATAACCTAATCTGAAACATTCAACGTTTCTACATTACAAATAGAAACTGCCAGGACTGATAAGTCCCTATTCAAGAACTCATAATCGACATAACTCATAAAGAGCATTTTTAAGACCCATAAAATCAAAGAAAAAGTAGCTTAATCGTCTTAAAAAATGGGACATCGAGTGACTGGGACACTTGTGCTGCCGACAAGACATCGAACATTGCTGAGCACTGGATCCCTTTTCTACAGAAACCTTCAACCTCCATAAACAACAACATATTAATCAAAATGTGAAGGAACGTCTTCAGAACAACGTACTCGAGGGACGGTTGGAGGGGAAAAGGTCAATTAGTGCCACATGTGTCGATACGTCATTTAACATTATGGTTGCCAAGGAGGTTCCCTTTTCTTTCTTTAAAACTTTACAACTCTATTATACTCAATGGAAATACCCTAGCTAAAAAAAGTAAACTGAAATGCTAAACAGGAATGTAATAAAGATGTCCTTTGCAGAACAATGAGATATCCCTTCTTTAGCAAAAACGCACTCCCCTACCACAGCATGCATTCTTTGAAAACTCCTCTCGTCGTGTGCGACGTATGAATACATTTGAATGACAATATAACGAAACCCATGCGAAGGGTGTTTGCATAAAGGGAAACGTGTCAGAGTATCAAAGCCTATATAAAAAAAGAAGTTAACTTTCCAAATTTTTTTCGACTCAATCGACTTCAATTTGCATTTAAGAAGACACAAAAACAAGTTCTTTTCGTCAAAGCTCTTTCTAAGCGAAAATCATTATGGAAGGAATCGAGTTTGTATGTTTAATACGAGGATTATAAATAAGAGGATTAAAGTTATATGCGTTGTTTTAGGACGATGTCGGAAAATGCCAATAGGACCCCACATATCCACCTCGGAAGAAAAAAAAAAAAAACGCTTCACTGAGTTTTTCAGGGATCGCTTTTGCCACGGTTGAACAGGCCCAACATATCTCACAACAACGCTCGAGTAATAACAGTTTGTTATTCGCCAGCAAAAAGGAGGAGGGTGGAGCAATTTAGTAAGACGTAATAAAACCGTGAGGGGAGGGAAAGGAACTTGAAAAGGGGATGAAGGTTATTCCAGAGGAATAACTTTTCCTCAGATATGAAGAGAATGAGAGAAAAGGACTCAAAAGAATTTATCAGTTTTATTTCGCAATTTTCTTTCCCTTTATCAGTCGCATATATTTTCCCTTCTTTTATTCCATCGTAATAAAACCACCTTGTTTAAACTCAGGCATTATCAAGTCAACATGTTTCTGGCATCAAAACGTCTTATATTCAACTTAAGTTTGTAAAGCATTGCGTGAGTCTCTATTTATAGCGAATGCTCAAAAGAACTCATTTATTTTCTATTCTAGGTCGAAATGCATCAATTTACATTTCTTAAAAGGTCAGCCATATTTAGAAAATTGATCATAAAACTTACAAACAGAAAAACTAATTTAACTTTCACTAGGAAGCTATTATTTGATAGTGAGGCAGGGCGAAGAATTGACTTAATAATGTATTGGAAAAACTTCTCACACTTTTTGTCTTGTTTTATCCCTTTCTGCCTTATTTGGGCTTTTTCTTTTTTCCCTATTTGGTTCATTTCTTCCCTTTTTGTCCCATTTGGTCCCTTTCTTTTTGTCCCATTTGGTCCCTTTCTTTTTGTCCCATTTGGTCCCTTTCTTTTAGCCCTATTTGGTCCCTTTCTTTTCGCCCTATTTGGTTCCTTTCTTTTTGCCCTATTTGGTCCCTTTCTTTTCGCCCTATTTGGTTCCTTTCTTTTTGCCCTATTTGGTCCCTTTCTTTTTTCCCTATTTGATCCCTTTCTTTTTGCCCTATTTGATCCCTTTCTTTTCGCCCTATTTGGTTCCTTTCTTTTTGCCCTATTTGGTCCCTTTCTTCTTTTTTGTCCTGTTAGGTCCGTTTCTTCCATTTTTGCACCATTTGATCCCTTTTGAGAAATTTATTTGACCCTTGAGTGTTTTTTTAAAACAAGAAGTGAAGGTTTTAATTTTTGGAGTGTTGAGTGAAGTTATAATTCTTAGGGAGAAAGGGAAAGGTTTCCCTTTAATCGGATTTACCTCATGCATTTGCAGCTCCGCACAGAAAAAATAGATTTAAGCCTCCCAAGTGAATTAATGTAGATCCAAGTAATTATTCTTACGAGCTGGAAGGAGGTATCTCCTTTTCGAATGGATGCCCCTCAGGACTTTATCCGGCTTTTAAAATAAATCTCTGTTCATCCTTGATATATTTACCATTCAAAAAGTTAACAAGGATTATTATTTACATTTTGATTCATGTTTGCGCAATAAATGAAGAAATAACATTTTGACGTTCGTGGTTGCACGGTTGAGCGAGCTAGGAGTTAGGTCGTGTGGAAACTTGGTAGAAATATTTTTTTCGACGTTTTTCGCAGTTAATTCTGAATACGGGACAAAATATCATCTATCATCATTAGAGAAATGCGAAAAGAGGGAAAGCGTCTGACGTTCGGGGGGCGTACATCTTACCCTCCCTCGTCATATGCCATCGCTTATAACTTCGCATGAAAATAAAGTCGAGAGAGAAAGGGTAATGCATACCCATCCGAGTATATTAATATTTATAAAGTTGCCCAGTCGGAGTTGGGCCGAGTCCAGGTCATATATGTATTCATTACTTGCCTCCGGGGCTTGTTTCGTAATAACAGTTGCCTGAGTGAGCGTTCGAATGCCGGGAGTCGTTTACGAGGAAGAAAAGTCGGATTTGTCGCCTATTGTTCCGCTTTCATTCAAAATTTTTATAACCCAAGTTTGCAATTTATGAGAAACGCCCTCGGAAAGTATTGCGTGTGTAAGCTTTAGGGGAGATTTTCGATGTTAATTAGGGTTCTGATCGTTATACAAGGGGGGAAGATAGAGTATCAAAGTTGACTATCTATAGTGGGAACATTAACCAACGCGATGGCGAAACAGGGACACTCGTCTTATCAACGGTGGACTTTGTGTAATGGACGATCGTGTAGGGGGGTGGACAGAGGGTTTATATCTGTTTGTCATGGCCCGATAGAGAAATCTGTTGCGACAGCTGCTTAGGTCTCTGATACTCCAAGATAACAACGCTTTTCGGCCTCCCAGCGTCAGCCTATCGATATTGACACAGATATCAAAACGTCGTTTTATTCCAATATTAGTCCAATCAACCAGTAAAAGAACCTAAATCTCTTGACAAGGATGATCATCCATCGAAAATCTCCACCATTCAGGCTCACGAGCATCACTTATCTCGATGAGCTCGTCACTATGGCAACAAAGCAATGTCGATCAGGCGTACCAACTGTCGACAAACACGTTCCTCAAGGCTTTCACGTGATAATTACTAAATACGTTAAATAAACAATAAAACATTAACTACCAGGCTACTGTTATAACAGAAGCTGAGAATATTACATCACGTAAGTGCTCATCAAAGTTTTACGATATTTTAAAATTAAATCCTAAATATAAAATAAAACGTTAATTTATCGTTTTAAAGTAATAAAAACGCAACACAGTTTTAAAAAAAACGAAGGGGGAGAAAACCTTCAGTGATTTTAGTTAAGTTTCAAGACAAATCGCGTTAAGGGAATCCTTACACGACAGGATTAGGACAATTATACCTAAACAAATACGATAATCGTATTACACCCTTTAAACTAATAAAGTTCCATCTTTTGTTCGCTAATAAAACAATTTTTTCACTTACCTTTAATTGTGAAATCGTGTCCGCAAGTTTGAAAGGGGCCGAAAAATGTAATTAATTGATAAATCGAGTCGATCCGATGAATTTTCAGGCTTTTGATTGACGGCCAGGAAAGGTTTATTGCCATTTTTACCAGGGATTATTAAACTCAATAGAAGACGTCAGGAACCTGTTTTTTCGCCCAATTTCTGGTTATTTTGTTCATCAATTTGCATTTTTTACTGAGGATCAAGGAGGAAAGAGGATCGCAGTCCAGTCAATCTACGTTTAAGTAGCTGTAACCCTTCGCCTTGGGCTAAGGGGGCGTTTTAATGCGAATTTTTGCGGTTTTTCACCTTAATCTCGAAAACGGTGCGTCGTAGAGGAAACGTCTTTAAGTACAAAAAAAAAGCTTATTAAATTTCCAACAAATTTGATTTCATAAGCTTTTCTATAGAACCAACCGTATCCGTGCTAAGAGGCGGTGAAAAACGGTGAATAAAAAAAAATTTATTTTTTCAATTTTGACCTCTGAAGGAAGGACTTTTCCTCAGGCTACTGGTAAAGTGTTTATAAATAAGAAAAAGCCCTAAACATTTAAAATCGAACAATTGAGCGGTGTTATTTAGGTAACTTTTTCAATTTTTATTTTATTTACTTACCTCCTAATGTTTTACTCTCATTAATTCCAAAAATAAAATAACGATTTTGACCTCATTGGCTAATTTAAACGCAACTCTGCCAGGTCGCTGAGTCTCTAAAGTGATTTCAAGTCAACCGTCCTAATTAATAATAATTATAGTATTCATTTTCCATTTTAATATACACTTAAATAAATATTCCGCCCTTTTGAAAAGTCTTCCACTCACAGAATTCAATCATGAAGTATAAATGGCGTGGAAAAGTTAAATATTAAAAAACTGAAAAGAGAGAGACTGACGAGTATAATTTGAACAAAAAGCACCTTTTGAGAGCGTCGAAAAAATTAGAATTTTAAATTTTCCATGTCTTATCAAATATAAAGAGCGGGGAAAAAACCTTGAATTTATTTATCGCAAAAATGAAGATTTTCAAATTAAAATCGAAAGTCAAGGGTTACAAAAAATTGAAAATTGAATAACAAAACGGATAGAGTGAGAAAGAAAAAAAAAGGACGAAATTTGTGTCGTAAATCGAACCGGTTCTCTATGAATTTTAATGAGCGTCGTTTGAAAATGTCAGGTGGTTCAAAACGAGGGCAAAATCCGATTAGATTCCCCGGTTATTAATCAAATTTTTTTTGAACGCGTAAAAAGTTCATTTTCAAAACCTTTTTGTACTATTTTAAAGCTGAATAATGCTCTAATCCCGTGTGAGAAGAGAAAATAATGTAAAATACTATAACTTTCTCTTTCAAAAAGAACATAATAACTTTCACTTTTCCTTTTTTCACTTTTCACATTCGTGTTTTTATGTAAAAAGAGTATTTTTACATTAGAAACGTCAAAGATGAGATTGAAGTATTGAGAAAAAATTGATAGAAAGGAATGGAGAAACACAAGAGTAGGTTAGAAGAGATACCCTAACTGGGACCATACTTTCTCTCCCCGGGTCACTAACCCCATTGCAACCCACTGCCTCTTGCAAACACGACGTCTTCTCAATCTAAACATTGCGTTTTGTCGATGTAAAATAAGAAAAAAAAGATATTTCGAACAAAAAACTTTTTATTCACATATAAAACAAAATCGTGTGCTAAATTTTTCATCGAAAAAGCGAAAAATTACATTTATGACATCGATATTTTGTTTTTTCACTTTGGTTATCTTATAATATATACAGAGAATGTATATTATACATCGATACACGTGACAGCACGTCGTAAACAAAAAATAACAATCTAATTTTAATTATAAGTATAATAAAACCCGTACTCTCTCAGATTTGCTGTACATGAGAGAGGATTTTATGGAAAAAAGACAGAAAAGAGAAAAGAAAAAAATAAAAAAAATTATAATAACCAGTGGATGGCCTTGAAGAAACTTCGATGAACTGGGCTTCATGTAAACTGATTCCTTGAAACCAAGTCCATTAGCGTAGTTTACTGATAGAAGGTCCGTCATTTATCACGCTGTAGCTAATATCACAATGATGTGTTTTGTCACTGATTTTTTTTTTAATTTTAAAATCTTTCTACACTATTTACACATTCACTTGTTTGGATTAACTTTGGTGGGGGAGCGGGCGGAATCAGAGGCCCGCGATCGCAACACGCAGGACGTATTTTAAACAAAAACAACAAAATGTCTTTTAATTGCCTTTTTAGGGCAAAGGACTAGCAGAGAGATCTTGATAAAGTTTACTGCCACGGCGGGGTGACCGAAATTGGAGGCGAGGGCCGGTGCGTCACCTGATGCTGAGGCGGAGGGGTCGAGAAAAATTTGATCTCGATGTCACGATGTCCGTTCGGCGACGTGACGATTTCGGAGGAGACTTGAAGTGTGGGCCAATCGTCGACGTGTTTCGACATTGACGAGTCCCAAACTGAGCCGGTCGGGTCGCAATAACGACACCAACATGTCGATCGGGTTTCGTTCACTTGGGAAACTTGATGGACGACTTCTGGTTGACGTGCCGGCTCTCTTTCGGGAGTTTGCTGCTCCTGACGCTGCTGAGGTTGCTGCTGCCCGTATTCTTGGCATAACGGCGTGTACGGTTTTAGTGTCACAATCGCCGTTTCTGGTGTCTGTTGCGGCTTCCTTTCCTTCTTTCGACGTTTCCTCGGTTTGATTATCCGCGGCAATGAGTTTTCGTTCGGAGTTTCCTCTTGCGGTTGAATTTGAGGTTTGGCAACTTGAGATTTGACATTTTTCCTACCTTGCTGACGCTGGGTTTGGATAAGCGGAGCACCTTGAGTGTGTATCGCCAATTTGGAAAGCGGCGATCTTTCTTCTTCTTCTTTTTTCGGCCTTCTTACGTTATTGGCCGCCGGAACGATGGCCCACCCCGGATTATAGTACTCGTGGGGAGGCAAACACGGATATCCCCCGCGGTAACCGCGATCTTTTTTATAACCGACCGCTGATATCAGGCACGAACCAATGTACCTCTCCACGGGGACGACCGATGAGCCTGGACTCATGTTGAGGACTGAAAATTTTCTCCGGATCCCCGACAGCGCTTCCCCACCGGTCCCGCCCCGCACCGAACACCATCCATCCCCACTTTCCAACTTCCACGAAGGGGAGCGGGAGTGATCACACTCCACTTACCAGGCGACCTCGTTTCCACATCACTTTCCCTACGTTCTCTCGACACAATACCCGTGGATAAACCACAACGCTG
Organism: Orius laevigatus; assembly: GCA_018703685.1. NCBI lineage: Eukaryota > Metazoa > Arthropoda > Insecta > Hemiptera > Anthocoridae > Orius > Orius laevigatus. The sequence goes on from JAGWEN010000234.1 coordinate 17,715, forward strand.
CCTTCACACTTTTTTTTTGTCAGTGACTCATACAACTGACCATTGTTGTCGTTTCTACACCCAAATCTTTGTACCGGACTTTAAAGAAAACGTATACATAGGTGAAACTGACGCGGTCCAATAATTCCAATCACAAAAAACACAACCTACTTACCATTCAGACAAAAAAAGTCATTACGAACCAATAACGTTTCCACGACTGACTAACAAATTAGTTTCACGATTTAGGAGAAAGCTTCGAACTAGAGCAGGAAAAACGCTCTTTCTTCAAAATATGCCATAATTTTTGATTATTTAAGGGCCACACCCGAAGACGGTTACTTGGGACAGCAGACCGGTAACAGACCGTAAAGGAGGGGACCATGTGCGAACCCTGTTTTTAGATTAATTATAAAGAAGCGGCCGCCGCATTCGGAACCCCAGAACACAAATTGGACTTTTCAAACGGTTATGTAAATTTAATGAAACATGAGTCCTCCAAACGGGGTATTGATATTATAAATTAAACTTGTCTTTGTAGGTGATTTAAATGTCTTAAATAGTTAATAGGCGAAAAGCGAAGATTAGACACGTGTCTCGGATGTATCTTGGCCCATGACCCCTTCACCTCCATGAATAATTTAGAAACAGAAATTTTCCATCCCTTCAAAGCATTTTTTTCGCAATAAAACCGTTCCAAAGGCCACTTTGAAGAATAGTTTAGTATGTGAAGCCAAAGACGCGCGTCCTTGAGACGTGACCGTCTCGCGCACAATGACAAACGTCCGAATGACAGGTTTTTCAAAGGAAACTTTTCGTTTTCATAATTTTATTGTCAATCAAGGCGATTATGCTGAAAATCGATTTCGGAATAAAACAATCCGTCGATGGGTTCGATAATCACTTTAAACGCTGTATCCTAACGGTAGCCTCGATGCCAATTCCGCTAGATGCAAATCTTAAAAGGATTCAAATCTTCCACGCTTGAACAAACTTGTCGAAGGGAAAGCAAACAGTCCCGAATCAAGACATACTAAGAGGAAAGGCCCAAAGGGAGGGAATAAAGATCAATTTGTGTTTCCCACGTGTTAATTAATCAGCTCCAGTTTCCATCGCTCACCGGCAAAGGCCTAACGGGAAGGCACACTTTACACATGTCTCACCAACCGTGTCCTTTGCCTCTGGACTTACTTCGATATTAAACTGTCAGATAAGTATGCCAGCCTCGCAGTAATTACCCCGCATGCATCTCAACAAACAGAAAAACCCCATAAAACGCAGCAATTAATAAGATAATTTGTTCGAAAATAAAAGGCGATACTATAAATGGGGAAAAAAAGAAGCCCCGATTGTATCTGGCACTTTTCAAAGTTGGTTGAACATTTAAAAGGATCAAAGCAGAAACTCTACAGGAAATTTTTGAACTTCAAAACGCTGTTTTTATAAAGCCTGAAATTGCAGATATTTTACAACTGAGGGTGAAAAAAAATCTTCCAAAAAATCGCAACCTCATAGAACATTAAATAGATTCCATTTGTAAGTTCAAAACAAAAATCTGTAGGGGTTGAAAATTTTATTCTTAACTAGAAACAGCAAATCGACAGAATGAAAAAATAGGTCCTAACGTAAAAACATAAAAATTCTTTAATCCTTAAACTAGAATATAAATTTTTTAACGCTATCAAGCACCAAAAAAAAAAAACTCATTAAATTTTTAAGGGAACTGAGACAGGGAGGAGTGCAATTATAATTGCAAAAACGACCAGGCTGAGGCGGAAAAGGACGGTGAATAATTTTTTTTATGGATTAATACTTAAAATGGAAGGGTAGACAACCTTGTGACAGATGATGTACGCTCTCCAAAGAATTCATAGTACTGAATATTTCAACACGAAACACGACAAGGGGGTGAAGGGGGGCTTGCAGTCGATAGAAGTATTGATCAATTTCGAGAGTAATAATACAGCTCGGGTCGAAACCGTTGCAAACTGCATTTTTAAGTAATAATTCAGTTTTGCAAATGAGAACCCGAGGGAACTTTATGTTTGATTACGACTTTGAATGATCGAAATTAAAAAAAAGAATTTTGCAGATACTAGAAGACAAAAGAGTTGCGTAACTTTGTTGTTTCACATACTTTAAATAAAACTCTATTGAAAACACAACACAATAGCGACCTGCAAGTTAAGGTTTAATGAAGTTTTGAAAATCAAAAACAAGTTTATTCCGGACTTTCTCGTCAAAACAAAAAGGCCTAGAATAAGCAAAAACCACGATATCTTGTTAAAAGAGGATCAAAACCAAGATAAAGAGGCTTTATCTCGTCAAAAGGTGTCTAGAACGAGCAAAAACGTCCATATCTAGTTGAAAGAGGGTCAAAACCAAGATAAAGGGGCTTTATCTCGTCAAAAAGGGTCTAGAATGAGCAAAAACGTCGATATCTTGTTAAAAGAGGATCAAAATAAAACAGAACAAAATTTTTTTTTATATATAGTCTAGAGAGGACTAAAATTAGTAAAAACGTGTAAATTACACAAACACATACCTAAAAGTTTAAATATTAAAACGTAAATGCGAATAAAATATTTGATAATTTTTCGATTTTTTTTTCATTTTTTTTTCCCTCTCTTACTCCCTAAATTGATGGATCTCTTGGCAGTTATTTATTTGAAAAAAGGGGAAAAAATTAAATTTATCAATCTTGGTGAATTGAGGGTGAAAAAAAAAATTCGCCCTTCGGTTCGTGAAACCCGTTAAATACACAAATTTATCATTCCGGTCTGGAAGAGTCGTCGGGGTACAAAACCAATTCCCTCTCACAACTTTTACCCAGGGACGCCTCTACCTCGAAGCAACCTCTCGACCCTATTTAATTTTGTACTCGGGAGGCGGTTGTGAAAACGGCGGAGAGAGGAGCTGTTGAAATAGGATTAATGTCACCCCCACCCACCACCAACACTCCATCGAGATCCCATACCTTTTTTTTCCCATACTCGCTTCCGGAATGAGATATTCCTGAAAATTTTTTCGGAAGGGCTTTTTTCAACCGGATTGCGTTCATCCTCTTACATTAAAGTGTTATTTTCCGCAATTTGAACGTAAAAATATGCTTCCCTGATACTCGTGAAGCGCTCCAGTTACGTCCTTTCGTACTTCAAGGAACTAATTTTTATAAAGGCTTATCGTCAGACCCAAGGGAAGTCGAGACCCTATTGTCCTAGGGGAATCAGAGCGTAGATGCTTATTATGCAGCCCTAGGATGCAACCCGAACAACCCCACCTTTCAGTAAAATTAGACATCGACCATAATCTCCAGACACCAAAAGAATAGACCAAAAGGCTTGAACCAAAATTGTTATAGTTTTCTGTAGTTTTCTGATAAAAGAAATATTTTTCGTTTTTTTTTATCGGATCAATGCAATTAGCGTTAACTTTAATTGACCATTAAAGCAGAGGCACGTAATAGAAAGAAAAAAAATTAAAAAATGCATTAACTCAATGGTTTGATACGTTTTCTAAATTGTGTACGAGGATAAGACGACCTATACAAAAAGGGTAGGACGGGGAAGTAAATCATAAAGAGGACGGGACCGGAATAGAAGTCGAGATACGGTCGATGGCATTTCTCCAAACTCGCCCTAATGGATCGGCTCCGAAGATCCAACGTTTAGCGATTCCACCTCGTCGGGTTTTTCACCGAAAAGTCGCAAAAGAGAGAGAGATAGAAAAAAAATTTAATTTTGAGAAGAATTTTAAAAGAAGGGAACGACTTTTTCAGACATTGATCTAATCTCAAAAGCGAAGGAGATTGACACTAACTTGACTGTCTAAAGAGAAACGTGCTCTTCTAGTCACCGCCTTGAACCAATCTCTGAGTCATTCATCTTATCAGAAAGAGCCACCCCTCCGTTCCAATCTCAAAAGCTCTAATAACACCGAAAAAAGGATTATGGGAGAATTTTTATCCAGTACAGCGATAATCACGTTAAAAGCTTCTTGAATTTATATCAGCGAACTAAAGAAATTCATTGGTGTACCCTCTTTTTAGACAATAACCGGAGATGAATGGGAAAATTAGTTATTTGTGAAGTGGTCGGGGGGAAACGCAATAATTCTGGAGATGACCCGGGACTGTCTTTTGTCTCCGGGGCCGTAAACAATGAGAGACCGCCCCGACCTGTGCTTTTGTCGCATGAATGTTTAGTTTTTATAATCCCTTTTTTAGACAACGCGAAATATTCCTCGCGTAAAAAAAAACATTTTTTCAAGATAACGTATTCAAAATACCAAAAGTTAAAATTAACTTTCAGACTTTGAACGCTTGTAGTTCATTAAATCCAAAGAACAAGAAAAATGGAAGGAAGCTCGTTTTTTTACATCTGAATAAATTAATATATGAATAATGATCAGGAAACCTAATAGGGTAATTGGGAGAAAGTGTTTTGATGTTTTTAAAATTATCAACGGAAAAAAGTTTTTATGAATAGGGTAATTGGACTTTTTCATATTGTCTGTGAAGAATGAAGCGCAAATTTTTAGCGATTTGAGGACAATCGAAATGGGCAGACTTGGGTGAGAAAAGGGAAAGTTTTTTCCGCTCTCCGTTAAATAGGATTAGACGAAGAGAAACCACTTTCTTAAAAGAGGAGATTTAAAAAAAAAAAGACTAGAGAAGAGGGTTTTCTCTTCTACGAGTCTCCCACCTTTCAATCTTTCGCCCATCATGACCGGAGTTTTTCCCCCTACCTCCTCGATTAGCTCCACTCTCGCTTTCAGACACGAAAGTAATGAAAACACAAAAGCAATTTAGCCAAACGTTTAATAACCTACTTTTTTCAAATTTAATTTTTGTCTTTTCATCCACCACAAAATGCCCTAGAAATTTTACAGTAACAAAACTTTCTAGACCACATTAATATAATTCAATTATCAATTAAAAGCGGAGCGTTGGGGACCGCATTCAATGCCCTAACATCTGCTCCGTTGTTATTTTTATATCCGTGAATAAAACGCCCGTCATTCTTAACGAGGCAATGAACGTTATTTTTTTCTATATTGCTTTGCCAAACGCTCTAATTGTCTCATCGGTTTTCACATATATAACCTTTTTTTATTTGAAAAAACGCCCTAAAGTGTTCCAGAGAAACGAGTTTTGAGGTCTACAATGAGAAAAAACGTCGATATCTTGTTGAAAGAGGAGGAAAATCAAGATAGAAAGGCTTTATCTCGTCAAAAGATGTCTAGAATGAGCAAAAATGTCCATATATAGTTGAAAGAGGATCAAAACCAAGATAAAAAGGCTTTAATTTTGTCAGAAGGGGTCTAGAATGAGCAAAAATATCGATTTATCGTTGAAAGAGGATTAAAACCAAGATAAATAGGCTTTTATCTCGTCAAAAGCGGTCTAGAATGAAGCAAAAACGTCGATATCTTGTTGAAAAAGAATTAAAAACAAGATTTGGCATTTGCTCTAATTGTCTCATCGGTTTTCACATATACAACTTTTTTTTTATTTGAAAAAGACGCCCTAAAGTGTTCCAGTGGAACGAGTTTTGAAAGTCGTCGTCCCCCTTTTCCGTAAGTCATGAATATTCATAAACCATACACTTCTGTCAAAAGAGAAAGACCGAGCATTGAAGTTTATGAGAAGAAAGGCTTTTTAAAAAACAACATGAATACGGTCAGTTTTCTTATTTTTATCCGACTTCCTTTTTGGAGATTTTTCGCAACTCCTTCCTCTGTCAATAGCCAAATCCGGACTTGAGTTTCTCCTCCTTGACACCAATGGTGAAGGCTTTAGCTACATATAGTGCAGAAGTCAAAGAAGAGATTATAAGATAATAAATAGTTCAAGGTTAAACGCGTGAAAATTAGCATTTTACCAAATTGAGACCAATTTATTAGTTTGCCCTTGAAAAGTAGAAGGAAATAACAAGAAAGTTTTGTCACATTACTCGCATTGTTCTCGGTTGGCCTTAAAAGATAAGAAAAATGCATTATGTAAAGCGAAGTGTAATCACGAGCTTCCTTAACGTCGTTAAACGGTGAAGATAAATGTTTTTAAAGACTATTGGCTAGGACAGCCTCTGGCATTCATTTGTTAGAAGCCCCAGACGTCCGGTTGTCAACTGCCAATTGATGACGCCTTTTGGAAAACACGTGTCAGGAACACGTGGACCAAATCCGGGTCACTCATTAGAACCCCTCAAAAACTCTTAATTGGAGAATCGATAAAAAAGGACCATAAATAAAGAGGTCATAATCTTGAAAAGGTGAGATAAACAGGCACTTTGTCGAAGTCAAGCCCTTCCCGGGGCGTTTGCGATTCCCGAGCCAGGCAACCGGCTAATCCTTCACGAAGATAAAACTTGCTCGGCTAGACCGTTTGCTATACGAGAAGCAGTAAAGCAGAATGAAAAGGGGAAGAGTGTGAGGTTTACTAGTAGAGGGGTCCCTCTTATCTCCTTTCTCTCCCGCTGCCCAACAACAGCTTTGTAACGAAAAATACACTCTTCCATAAAAATTTGAAATCCAAACAAGTTTTTACATCATAAACTTTCGAAATTCAAGCACAATATCAGAAAAACCATATACGTTTGAACAGTAATTTGAAGACATTTTCATAAAACGGAAATGTTTTTATATAACCCAGGTGCGATTGACTAGACGCTCCAGGTGCTAGAAAAGTCGAGTGATTTGTACATCCGCGTCCTTTTTCTTGTGTATTGTCCCCCCTTCTGGTCCGGTGCATCTGTTCGACTGACCTCTCCCTTCTTTTTTTATAACCTTACATTGTGCGGACGGAATCGGACTTGTTTCCAGATGGAGGAGTAAATCAAACACACTGGGCTATTTGAATGAAAATTCTTCCCGGGGCAATTACCAGATGGCCGGGATACGTCCTACTGTTTTCTCTATCAGTTTCACAATAGGAGAGGTATACAATCGCATTCATTCTGACCCGATGGAGCTCTAAATTCCACCGTTTTCTCACTCGGCATTATGGCTTTACCAACATATCTTCCACTCCGGGAACGTTTAATCACCTTAACCTGATTAAACCTTAGTTCCACCACTCGAATAAATCTCAAGGGAAAAAATAATTCGTTAATAAATAAACTTGTTGAGCGAAAAGCACTTAATCTTTTTAAAACGGAAGATACAGCCAATAAATAGCGAAACAAGACAAGGGGAAGATTTCGATCAAATAACACTACGAAAACAACCTCTTAATATATCAGAGGGCCCCTTGTTTTCCCGGAAGGAGACGCTATTTACTAAGAAGGCATAATTTATGGCCTAAAAAATTAGACTCGGAATTAAGTTCGTAATGATGGAAAAGGTGTTGCTTTGTTGAGATCCTCAGCATCCCCCTTTTGTTATATTTTCCCAACTTCCATTGAAAACTAATAGAAAGCCACCGACCGCTACGAAAACTTCTTTTCCACAACAAAACTTCCCAAGCTGAATTTGATACACTTCAAAACACGAATTTCATAAAAGATCCTGATAAATAATTCACCCAAGTTTGAGCGATGCGTGAAAGAAGGGGAAAGAGAAGGAAAAAAAGCCGATGCCCAAGGGATAACGGGCGAGACCGATCGGTAAAGGCGTCTTGTTCCATTTCCTCGACCTTCTAGGTTATTACATTTAAACCGGATGCTTGGAAACCCTCGGGTTCATCGAAAGGGGGGATCTTTCTCATCTCACGTCCACCGGAAAAGAGAGATTCGAGTCCCTTCCCAATTTCCTACCGAGGGTCAGCACGGGCACTCATCAACATTAAAATTCGAAGAACCGAATTGACAGAAACCTTTTTTTTATCTTCTTTCATGATGGAAATACGGAATTGAAAAGCATAAAAGCCGTCAAAGGCAACAAATACTTTCCTCCTCTCCTCGAAGAAAACCCAATACACTTATATGTTTTTATTTTTACCCCTCCAGATCTCTAGAAAGCGAATAAACTTTCACACGCTCTTTCTCAACTTTTCACAAATAATGTTTTAAACAGGTGCGTCTTCCCTCATCAGTCAGACCCGCATGACCGGGAAGCATTGGCATCTCTGCCTACCCCAAACGCCCGTTTTCCGAACACTCGCAACCTAGAACGCTAACATTTAAGCAAAGATAGGTCCATTCAAATGGTATTTTCACCAGATTTCCACCCTGAACCTTTAGGACATAGGTTTGCTTAACATATAAAAGTACTCATGAATATGCTACTTTTGAACTCTATTTGATTAACTCCTTTGGATTTAGAATAAGCCGAAATTAGGCCAAAAATGAATTGCAAATCTAGTTCACATTTTGAATTTCGCCATAGAAATTTCGTATCAATAATTGAATTTCGATAAACAAAAACTGATTGAGATTCCCGATGCGGGTTCATTAGAATTCTTTCTAAGAAACAAAAGACGAGGGGAGTAAAAATATCTTTTAAAACAACCTGAATGAGAACCAAAACCCTCGAAGGATTTGCTTCGGCTCTTCCAATTCAATTACTTCTGGCGGTTTTGAAAATCGAATTACGCTGCACGGGAGCAAAACGTTTCCAATCGGTAAAGTTACTAATGAAGTAAGTTGGTTTTATCGAATCAGCCTTCGGGGCAGTAATTGCTTTGAGAAAAATAAAATAAAAACGCGTTTCTCGTATTAAAAAAGAGCCCGTAACCGTAAAGTGAGGTGAAAGTTAAAAAGATGATGCCACGACTGGGAGTGAAAGGAGACATTTCCCTAGGTTGACCCATAAATACTAAAAAGGCACAATTTACAATATAACGGATTCGAAATTATCAAAGTTCATTATAAATAAACAAAATTTTAAGCTCCATATTCAAAAGTTAGGGCTATGAAAGTTGATAGTAAAACTGGGGGGTTGTTTATATGCGGGAATTTCCTCAAAACTCGAAAAGTTTAATTGAATCCCGAGCATTTAAAGTTCAATGAAAATAATAAAATTTGTAATATGAACTCTATAAAACTGGAAATCGCCTACCATGAGGAAGTTTTTTTTATGAATTTAATTAAATTGGAAAACGTCTGATTTATGACTGCAGAGCTCAACCGGATCGAAGTGAAATGAGCGAGAAAGGAGAAAGGCGTCGAGGCTGGGACCCTGATGTGGGTCAGTGGGCAACTCGGAAGATCTAACCTACAAAGGGAACACTCAAAAGGTGGGCGGCTCGAAATTGAATATGCGACTCTGAACAGTTAAGTAAATAAAGGATTTCGCTCAATTTAGGAAATCCAATGTCAACATTCGAAAATAGTCAAACTTTCATTACCGGAATTCATTATCCCATACAATGACACATTAGGCCTAAATTGACGTTCAACAACTACCTATCAATGTTCAATAAACTACCTACGTTCTTCATCAAATTTATCGTCAAGTTCAAAACGAGATTATCATTATGATAACACCTAAATATCCAAAATTGCTACTAGAAGCGACTACCATCATTAATTATTTATTATACCCACCATTGTCAATCTTATGCCAGAAATCTCCTAACTACGAGGTCGGTTTTCTCCTTAATGTCACATTTTGGCTAAATTATAGGTGAGAAGTTCATCAATTCGAGTCCATTAGGACTAACCCAACGAATAAACTAAAAGACTAAAGGAGGTAAGATGTGCCGCTTCTACGCGAGTGGTGGTGGTGGAGGTGGAGGAATGATCTTTGCTTCGTTTCCTCCTCCACCACCACCACCGTGGTGTAGGAACGGCATCTCTACTTTCGATGGAAAAAGGAAGTTGGGCATATCAAGATGAGCTTCTACACGTGAGTACATATATAAGTCGAGCTTTTCGTAGCTAACTATTGAAATTTTAAATAATTTAGCAAGGAACTACTAGAAACCAATAAAATTACAGGAATTCAACCGCAAATAAAAAGAGCTAACAATAAAACACAAGGGATGAGGAAAATTTTAACGAGAAAATAATTAATGAAATTATAGAGCCTATTGGAAATTATCCGTTTTATTTGCAGAATACAATAACGACAAAAGGTTCCATACGAAGCCCATTATTAGCCTGGGAGAGAGGAAAAAAAAAAGAAATATTCCTTTCTGGTGAAACCTTATAAGAAAACGTTTAATTTTTTTGCGACTACATCAAAAGAGGCTGGCGTGACGGTTTGTATTATGCCTTTTCTTTGGTCAAAACAAAATAATAATGGGGTAGGGAGAGCGGTGTAATTTAATTTAATAATGTATCGCATCTCTTTCACCGTTCATGCTCCGCTGGATCATTAAAACTCACCTGCTTTTTCGTAACGTTAAAATATAAGACACAAGGTCGTGAATATTCCTTGGATAAAAAATTATGTAAATGAATATAGGAAATGTATTTCGAGTAAAAGATCTCATTTAAATAACATGAAAATGTCACCACCGAATATCCTGTATATCGTAGGGTCAACCTTATTTCCTGTCGACTTCCTGTCCGGAAAGGAAATACAGTTTACGAGTTAAATACGATGGCCAAGGTTTGTCAATGGGCAAGTTCAATGTTATGGAATATTTATATTGGTGAAGTGAAAAAAACAAAAGGATTCCCAGTGTCCGATAGGTTTAAAAGGCCATTACTAGGAACGGTCAGCTTAACGTTTTATAAATGAATAAGAGCCCTCTCTTGGAAAATCCTGGAAAAGGGTTTTAAGGGTTTATAACTTATAAAAGCTTCCTTGAGCCAACAATTTTTTACGAGAGAAATTATTCATATTTCGTTTGTTTAAAGAGCTAAACAGGAGATTTCGGACGGAGATTTCAATTATGAAGGACGAACAATACAAGTTCTTCCTTTACGAAGGGTTAGTAATTGGTTATGTAAAGTAGTTGAACCCGAAAGGACGGGTCCGAAGCTTAGAGGGCGCCGAAGGGGGATGAGGTTTTGAAACAGGTCGACTGTTTATATAACGCCCCTGTCCTATTCCGTGCCCACCCCCGCCTCTCCTTCTGTTATTGTTGTTGTTAGTTCGGTCTACCGCATCTCCTAGCTTCCAAACCCGGTCGCTATTCTGATTGTTTGGTCACAAACAAACAATAAACCCTCCTTCTGTTCCTGGAGCCTGTCAACAACACTGTCATTTTCTTCGGGACTCCGAAAATACGAATTCGGAATCCTCGCAACGAATCATCGCTTGACGGCAGAATGTGGACTATCCGCCCTCCCAGAATCAAAACATACGATAAGGGCAAGATATTCAACAAATAGAGCGCTAAGTGTTTCTTTTTCATATCCTGCTGCTAGTAGAGGGTCGTCAGCCTTTCGAACGGTGTGGCTAAGGCAAGGCATATATTTTGATGAATTAGGGTGTGTGGAGTCTTTTTTACAATGAAAAGCGCCAAAATTCCCTAGCCTGGTCCCAAGTCGAGGGGAAAGTCAAAATGTCACTATACCCTAAAAAATGCCCAATCTAAAAACTTTTTTCCGAAAAAGCGATATAATCGAGTCATAAAGTTTATCTAGACGAAAAAAACTCGTCACAGCACTCAAATTCAAAACAAACTCTCCTTTGAAAACTTCAAGACTGGAAATTTCGACTTCAGAACGTAGATCTTCGATAAAATAATAAAGGTTCGAATACTTAATTGGATAATCCAATTAGTTTTAATTGGGTTAAAAAAGAGAGAGAGTGAGGAATCGATCAATTTTTAATCTCGAATCTCTTTGGCGAGGATTAAAAGGGGAAATCACCAATCAATACCCCCCCTTCCCCCACACCTTTACCCCACAATGAAGTTCTACTTTCAATGAAACTTTCCAACTGTTTTCTTTCAGAAACTAGAAACTTTTAATGTATAAAGCAATACGTTTAAAACGTTTTAAGACAGGCTACATTATTTTCAATGAGAAATGAATTTTAGACCCGGTCATAGTTTGATAAACGACCCACTTTGTCAAGTTTCGTTTTTCAGATGACTGGTATTTAAACAAAGGAAAAAAAGTTAACAAAAATAGTGTTAACAAAAAAGAAAATAAATCTAAAAAAACAACAAAGGGAGGTTTTTAAAATGCAAGGGATCAAACCATAAATCCGCGAAGTGGTTTAATCAAATCCGGATTTGGTTACGAACTTCGGGTATCCCCTTCCATTGGAAATATCGCCGGAACAAAACAAGAGTCTCGCAACGACGGCTTCACAAATGATTCCCACCCCTTCATTTTTCGCCCCGGAAAAAAAATTCGCCACCCCCACTTTTTTGTTTCAAGTCACGATTCAAATGAGCTCGTGAATAATTTAAGGGGAGAAAAAATGTAACATGTAATTATCATAATATTAATAATCTAATTATTCAGCTATGACGTAAAAGTGATTAGCATTGAATATTCGCAGGGTTTAAAACTGGAAAAGTTTGCATTTTTCACGAAGCCTCTTCGAGATCAAAAAAAAAAAGAGAGTTGAGTGCTTTTTTGAATATCGGATCTTAAGTTTTAAACAAACGAATATGAAATTAGCCGCTCGTGAAACTAGCATATTTAAAGAATTTTGAGTCACTTAAAATCGATGTCTGGAAACGGGGGACGTTGAATATTTAAAATATTCTCCCCCATCCCACAACCACACGCTAGCCACCAGGCGGGTCAATGAATTTAATAAAGGCTATAAAAGAGACTCCCAGGCCTACGTTTGTCGAGGAAATATGGAAAAAGAGAAATTTTTTTATCAAATAAAAACGTACCTGTAAACGTACTAAAAGCCATGTAGACTTACCTGAAACAAAAAAAAATTAAATTAAATATACAGATATTCACATTAAATTCTTCATAAACAATTTTTTAATTCCTTAGATGAAAATCGTTAAAAATTAGAAAAATTGCATTAAGGGGCCGTGAAAACAGTTATTCAATGATAGCTCATAGAAAAATGATCCGATCTGGACCGGACTTTTTTTTAAATGAAGCTTATTTATTTCTCCGCGCATTCCACTAAACTTATTGTAATAAAAATAAATCTTTGTAGTAAAAAAAAAATGTTTAAATTTTTTTTAAAACTTTTTAAAGAATTGTTTAGTGAAATGCGCTCCACATAACAAAGAACATAAGTATGCAAATTTTGAATCAATTCCGATGACTCAATCTTTAGTTATCATTGAAATACTATCTCAACAAATTTTGAATCACGCGGGTTTTTCAACGAATCAAAGACAAGTGGGCGGAGAGAACCGGCTCCTCCTGCCAATTGAAGGGGAGGGATAAGTTTTAAAACCCTCGTGTTATGCGGGTCGCCCCGCCCTCGCGACAGGCGCTGGATGGGCCCTTAAAGGTTTTTCCTCTAAAGAACTTTTGAAATTCTGATAACTTATAAGTCATGGAAGAAGGGGAGACGTGACGTCACGTCTTTATTTGATAAATCTTTCAATATTTTTATTGTCACTTCTCATTGTGGCATTGAAATTGTGAGGACATTTTGAAAAACGAAAATTACACATTCAAAGTCGTTTGACACTCTATGACCCTTTACTTGAAAGACAAAATGACACTCTTCGAACAAAATTTAGACCATAAGACACTTTTTAAGAACAATAACGACCCTTAATAAACATAAGTGGCACATTCGTGTTGAGTTTTTGAGGACTATGACCCTTTTATGAAAGATAAATATGGCACTTTTTAAGTAACATTTTGACCCTTTTACATTTTTTATGGACGATTAGTCTCCTGTTTGCCTGTAATGACACTTTTTCAAAAGGATTTTGACCTTCAGACAAATTTTATTTGGTGTCTGTTTAGCGTATGTTCAAGTGGGAACCAAATAAGTGACGCCATCACGTTCTTCCTTATTTGACAAGTTCTTATAAAAAGGACAAAAAGTCAATATTAAAAAAAAATCGTTAAATTTTATCGTAGCAAATAAAACTTCAAACGGAATAGTTTACATATTTCTTCTCTTTAATTTGAAATAATAGAAAAATTGTGGCTCCTAATTCAGATGTCGATTGACAATGCAGGAAACCGTAGACAGATAGCAATTTTTGAGGTAATCAATGTTCAAAAAGCAATTAAGCGCTTTTAATAATAAAAGAGAAATGAGACGCATAATTGGCTATTAATTTATAAATGAACGGATCGAAGGGGGAAGCGCGTTAATACATAACAATTGAATTTCCAAGGCGACTGTTACATAAGTGAAATTCAACTAGGCGCATCTTCCTCGTACCTCCCGCAACCGAGAACCGTCTTTGTGCTCCAAATAGCTCGAGAATAACTTTGTAATTATAGTCTTTGAGAGTCGGCAAACAGTTTGATTACCGCCTCGTTTGAAAAAAACAATTCGCGAGCGATTTGTTCGAGAAAAACTCTTTTCCCCCGGACGGAATGCCCGTTTACGGTCTCGGGATTGTTTGAAAACTGTCAAGCCAGGAATGCTCCACCATAACGCAGTTCCAATTAAGAGTATTGAACGACCGTTATCGTTTTGCGATTTGGAACCTTTTTGTCCATGTTAATGTCCTTTGATCATGCAGAGTGGAAGGAAAAAATTTGATCGAGGGGCACCCTTTTAGAATGATTTTCCGTCCATTCTTTCTCCTTTTTCTTCTATCTCCGACACATTACCACCAAAGAGACGAGGTCCTTGTCCTTTGTCAATTTTTTCCCTCTTCTCCCTTCTAAAAACGTCGCTACCCCTTTTACAATCTCATGTCTGTTTTTTTTTTCTTCCTGTAAGAACAAGGACCCTCCGATTTTAATAATGCTTAATAGCGCTTGATAAAATTTGTCATTAATATGGAAGCGAACGTAATTGCAAGCTGATCTAATCTCTCGAGGTGTCAGAACTCAGAACGCGGATGATCCTATTATTTTGCATAAACCCTCTGTTCAATCTAAAACGTGATAGAAACCCTCTCCGCGATGATTACGTGTCAAATGATTTAATTAATCAAACATTAGTTTGGACCTGGACTGAAATATGAGGAAGTCATGAAGCTAAGCCGACAAATGGGCGAAATTAAACCAGCCTCTATCCTCTGATTTTCATTTTTTCAGAGCGAAATTTTGCGATAAAGGATGTCTCAATCGTTAGAGCCTAATTTTTTTCGTTATAAATACAAGTTCTCAGGGCAAAAAGCATTTTTTTCCTGTACGGATTTCGCACCTTGTTTCTCAAATAGAAAAAGCAAATATCGTTTAAATAAACAAATATCAACCAGCGTCCCCTCCACAAACCACCCACTCATTTTTAAAACTTTCTCCGCGTTCTAAAAATAAAAAAAGAAAGCCAGGATCATGGTCAATGTCATCGAAAAAAACCTTTTCCCCCGACAGAATGTTTTACTTTAATTCAGTCCCTGCTGGGAGAAGCAATATTTGCAATATGCGCTTGAAAGGGAGGATGGGGGAGGCGACATGGCAATAACAGATACACTGCACCCCTTCCGCAGTCACACTGTTTCCTTTAGTATCGATCAATATCCTAGTTTTCGACCTTACCTTCTTCCTATTTAGAAAAAGGTTAACAAATAAATTGAGACAATAATTTTATCCTCTCAAAGAGCATATTTACGACCGTATTGTTCCACGAATGTTAACAGGAACCTTTTATAGAAGCGGAATAATTGGCATACTTGCTAACAATGTTTATATTCAGACGTGAAAATAAATACCAGCCATCATAGAGGAGTTTTTGTATTTGAATAACAATGGTTTGTTTATGAACGGAAATAGTCGAACATCGAAGACTCCGACGTAGTTTATAAGTTAAAACGGCATCGTACTCGATAATTGATTTAAAACGCTTTCGAATTCGACAGAACAGTAAAATAGAGTAAGAGGGCCTAGAGAGAACAGAGTTCGCAAGTTGAATCGAGCGTGAAAGGACAACTGGATCGTGGAACGCAATTTACAAGGTGGCTTTCTTTTTTAAAAAAATACACACTTTCTACTAATCAGATTATAAATACAATGATGATATCATTAGATAGAGTACATCTTGAAAATGACTTCCCTACGATTTTGACCCTTCCAAAGCTTTCAGTGCAGCACGTGCCTATAACTTCCACAATTTTTGTCCCATTTAACTTAGAACGACTTAGAAATATCGATAGTTACAGTCATGAAATCGTGAGGCAATGAACTTGTAACGAAATTACCAATTTCTAATGATTTTGCTAAAATCAACTTGTCCCGCATTTCTTTCGTTTATAAGGGATTTAGTTTTTAAGTTAGAGATTATGCATTCTTTGGGTCAAATTACGTTATGTCGACTCCTTATAGAGGACGAGAAAGAAGAAAAAAAACGTGCTTTATAAGGAAGCATGATCTCAGATTATGTTTCCATCTTGTTGAACATTTTATTTAAACAAAACGCAACGTTGGGAGAAAAAAAAAATTAGGACCTAGGGATGGAATAACAGAAGGGGTCGCTTATCTAAAATGAAAACCCCGGAGAGAAAACGATGTAACAAACAAATGGGCAAAAAGTAAAAGGGAGAGCTTCGTCACGTGTCCAATACCACAGGCTTTGTAATAATAGAAATAAAAAAAAAAAAGAAGAGAGATAGGACAAAAACATCTGGATTGTCTGGAAAAGATTGGCAGTGGTGGAACCACGCTGCGCAGACAACGAGCTCTACTCACACGCCAACACTGGTTTAATTAAAAACTGAACAGGGCCATGCTTATTGTAGAAAAACGAAAAAAGAGGGGAAAAAACGAGAGAACTGCCCGATCCAATTCGTCCAATCGAAAACCCAACATACCCTATTTTAGTGGACAATCAATGTCGGATACGAACCCAAGTTTAATTATTCAGGATTAAATTAATTAACGTCGAAAGGTGGAAAACGCGAGTTTATGTCAGATAACAAACAATGAAATATTGCTGCGAAACGCCCCTAGGATGTATTTGAGGGTAAATTAAAAGTGCATGGAGGACTCAATAATCTGGTTTATTTTACAACTGTCACTTCTACTTTCATTTCATTACTTCCATCTGGGGAAACCAATTGCAGAGGTTGTCTTGACTAGAAGATGGGAACCGCTAAATGCGTCGACGTTCTAGAGTCGGGTCATATCAAAAATTTCCTTTTTTTTGCCACCTCAAGCCATCGTTGCTAAGATTCCATGTCCCCTTTTCAGGGCCATTGAAAAATATCACGGCCCTCATCAGGACCATCGCTCCATCACGTACCACTATAGCCACCTTACCAACTGATCCAAGCAAGCACTAACTGTCAAGACACCCCTTTTAGATGAATTCAAATGGCCCTTCCACAAGATTAATCAAGCCCACAGAGACAATGTGACTCATTGTTTTAAACTTCCAGAAGTACACCTGAAATTCCATTACTTATGTCGTGTAATTTCCCCCACGGATTCACTTAAAAAGCTTTAAATATTTCAAGTCCTAACATAGGAGTATCGATTTTCCACACGCTTTATCCTATTTCCACGGCTGTTACTTATCTTCAATGTAATTTTTGAGAAAAGCCTTCCCTGATAGCCCCTATCTGTTAGCTCACCCGGCCACCCCGACTATCTAACCTATTAGGACACCTTCTTATCTATGCTGACGTTTATTTTTTAAACTTAGTCTTTTTAATGTTTTAAAATGATAGGAAAGAATAAACGTCAAGGGGAACAACGAGAGATAGAAAATATCGAGATGTACAGATAAAATTGAGGGGAAATAAGTAAACAACATAAATTAGGAAGGCTTCTCTTCCCCGGGAACGAGAAGAGGGTTTAAGCTTCTTACGGAATTGGTCGGGAAGGGGGTGTGGACTCCTGAGGTCGGATTACCTCCCATGGTTGTTTACTCGATTGAAAAGAAGGTGCTTTGCGAATAGGGAAGGTAGGCTTAGCCGGAAGAGGACTCCCAGATACCTCCTGCCAAACGTGAAAGGTTTAAGCGAAAAACCGAATTTTATATAAAATAAATCAGAAAGTGCTAATCGAACAGAAAATAGAAACGACTTGAAAGGTTAGAATCGATCAAGTGGTTTCATTCAGAGAACTTCTTTATTTTTTCCATTAAAAAGTTGCTTTTATGTTTTTTAGCTTTTTGAAGACAGTTCGATATCGGATAAAGAAAAAAGTTAAAAAGGGGCCTCGATCTTTGGGTCATGTATTTCAGCGTTAACTTCCAAAGCGGTCCCGTTTCCTGATGAAGATTTATTATCGGCCCCGGACGGTTTTACAACCCCTCTCCTCCCTCTTCAGCCTATTTCCCCCGGGTTGTACTTTTAAAACCCTTCATAAACCCCGGTTAAGTCAGCGAGGCGTGGTTATTAAAAAAAATAACAGTGAAACTGCGGGGTCATAAAGGGTCGCGTTTGATATTATAATTTTTTAAAAACATTTCCCCCCGTCAAATCTTAAACTTCAAGAAATCGATTATGGGAAGGGAGAAATTGTGTAAGTCACTTGAGATTCCACGCGCCATTTGAAATAAGAGAAAAAAGAGGCAAGAACAATAGAGCAGTGAAGCGTGCGTGCCATGGGAACTACCTTTCCAACGTGCTGACGAAATGATCTTTCACGAAACCGATCATAAACGATCACAGGAGTCGTTCTATGACCTTTTACAGAATATCGCAATAAGAGACGTACATTATTACCATCGTGGGGTCTGCAGATATTCATGCTCGCTCTCTTTTGACCTTTTCGAAAAAGTCACATTGATTTGTTTTAAATAATTTTTTTTCCCCTTACCGACGGATTTGTCAGTACGTTTGGAATGCAAGCCCGTCTAAGGGCTGACAGTGATTTATAGGCTGTGTACAATGATCACCATGTGAAGGAAATGATGCATCATGTATTTGGAATATGTACTCTTAAAATAAACATGGGTTTTAATAAACATCCTCCAAAGGATCGATCATATGAATAATTTTACTTTTTGCAAGTACTACGAAATATACGAACTGAGAGAGAAAAGAAGAGAAGATTGAACAAAAACAATGGCTCCATTTTATTACAAACTGGGTAAACTAAAGGAGCTTTGTCAGTGAATTTCATAGTATGAGGAAAAGCTGAGGTGAAATAATGAAATCTAACTTATTTTGGGACCTGAACAACAAGATGATTGATTCAAAAAGCAATTTTCTAGTCTGAAAAATAAAATAAAATAAAAATAAAAATAAAATAACGCAGTTAGGTTGCCAATACAACATTTTCGCCTTCTACCGATTGTTACCGAATACAGGCTAATGTGGGCCGTGGTGGAGGAAGGTTGGGAAGGGTAGAGAAAGGTAGTAAGTGATGGGAGAGTGGTTGGAGGCGGTAAAAGGAAGGGATATGTGTTTACAACGATGCATATGTTTATTAGAGGTTTACTAAAGAAGCCGCTTGGAGTGCTAGTTTAACTACGCATTTACCAGACGAACAAAAAGGGACGTTCAATATCTTAGCGATTATAGCATGTTAACTTTTTAGAGTTAACGTGTTAAAAAAAGATCGTGAATGCCCCTCCTTAGTACTAGGTACTCAAGAATTCAGCATTTGTTAGTCTAAATTCTAAAAAGAGAAAAATTTGGTGAAAAACGTCTTAGAGAAGAATTAAGCCCTTTTGTCTACAAGAAGGAAGCAACTTCGGGTTTATTTCAATCCAATGAAGACGTAACGATGGCTTTTCATCCTTTCTCGACGTGATTGTGAGAGTTTTATCCCGAAAATTAGTTAATCACTTTTCTCATTTTGTGAATTCTTCAGATCAAGTGGAATAATAGCTTTATTGTGTATTGTAAGACTAGGTTTTATCAGTATTTCTTCTGAATGGACCATAGAGATTAACTTTTTTAAGAGAGGGCACTTAAAAAGACAATTTAAGTCTATTCTTTGTTACAGTTAGCTTACAAGAGTAAGCCCACACAAAGGGTTGGTAGCCGGCCTACACGAGCGAATGGCTACCACGCCCTCATCCTAACGGTCTTTCTCAGACATTTCTTTTTTATTTATGATTTTTCGTAAAAGAGAAAGAAGGGAGGTCCCATTGTTCTCGCCGAGTGTTTTCATTGTTTTCTCGCTCGCTGACATTACGGTTTCACTTCAAAAAACACTTCGACATCTTTTTTTCCTATATAAAAGAGTTTCTAAATTAATTTAAAAAGTTTTCAATTAAGGCCTTAAAAGGGGAGTAAACAGTAAAATCTTCCTTTATCGAGATTCAGGGCAGGTTCGGTGACATCAATGGCCGACTGTAATCTGTTAGACTTGTGTTATCTTCAATTCCCTTCTCAAGAAGTTGCGAGCGTCGAAATGCTATCAGAGTTTTGTTGAACTTGCAGTCAATTCCTCATGTTACTTGCGCATTCAATCAACGTTCTCCACTTTCTTGTCCTTTCAACTTGCGAAGACTTTTTCTTTGAATTAACGACCCCCGACGTATTAAAATTGCCTCTCAAATCTTGATGGACGAAAGCTATTATTTCCTTCGAAGTTTAATAAGCCTTAAGTCAACGTCCCGATACGTCGTGCGGTTTTTAGTATCCAATAACGCCGTGTTTTCCCAGCCGAGAGATTACATAGACTACGTTATTTTAACACAGTTTACTACCGACTTTATCGAAGGGTCGCAAGTTGTCTCCATCATAAAAGTACGCTTTATTTCCCCCCCTTTTATACATAAAAAAATTTCTTTTCCTTTTTATCAATAAATAACACATAGAACACATTTAATTAAAATTCGAGTGCAATTCGATAAATAAAAGGGAAAACATATAGTATTGCGGTTGGGGAAAATCCCAACATCTGGACTCCACCCCCTGTCTCTCACCCTCTATTTCACATCCTGTCCGAAAACCCCTTTTTAAACCCCAAGCCCATTTCGACGGGGGCCGCGTGTTATTGCCAATGTGAATAACAGCAGAGAAAAAGAGAGAAAGGGGAGGGTGCAAGCGCGGTTTTAATTCCTGTCGTGTACTCAGCAATACCGCAGCGGAACACCTGTTCCTAGCTTCAAAACCCTTTTCACCACTGATTTAATTTTAAAATACGCTTTAATTAAATTTTTCCTTTACGGAAATCACAAATACCAACCCTGTTATACGCTTTGGGGAAATTTGTATTGCAATTCGGATTCCCTAAGAGTATTGTGCTCATCAATAGAATGAATGAGCAATGAATAGCGAGCACAAAAGGTTAATCAGAGCTTCCCAATTCCCCCTTCAGATTGCTTACTCGGGGAACGAATCGCTACATACAAAAAACGAGCATTTATCAAAGCTGCACTCCACAAAAGAATAAAAAATAAATTGTTTAATAAAAATAAAACTTTTTTTTGCGTTCGTTATTGAAAGTCTCCTTTTTATTCTCGGGAACAAAGCTAAATCTGACATTTTCCGACGGAAAAAAGGGCGTTTCGAGTTAATTAATTTCGTTTAAAGGATCATTATAAAAGGAAACAATGACGAAGGAATTTTCTGTTCCCTTTTTTCGGCCATTGTATCAATTAAAACTGAATGGAAAGGACTTTTTTCTTAATAAAAAATGTTTCTTTAATAGAAATTAAGGATAAAATTAGGGTCGTGAATACGTATTCTTTTTTATAAAACGAAAAAATGTCATTAAAATGCAATTATTTGGGAGAAAAGGTTCAAATCAAGTTAGTTTCAAAGGATGAGAAAACATCAGAATCTCGTATAAAATGTGATATGGAGGCAACTGAAATTACATACTCGTTGAAAAGGGTTCAAAACCTAAAAGATAGAAAAGAGTCTTTTCTTATCAAATAAGGGATAAAATCTGGCAGAAATGGGTCTTTTTTGTCGAAAAAGGTTAGAAATCTGCAGAAAAAGGGTCTTTTCTCATTAAAAAAGGTTTGAAAACTGGCTGAAAAGGGTCTTTTCTTGTCGAATAAGGTTTAAAGTCTGGCTAAAAAGGGTCTTTTCTTGTCGAATAAGGTTTAAAGTCTGGCTAAAAAGGGTCTTTTCTTGTCGAATAAGGTTTTAAGTCTGGCTAAAAAGGGTCTTTTCTTGTCGAATAAGGTTTTAAGTCTCGCTAAAAAGGGTCTTTTCTTGTCGAATAAGGTTTTAAGTATGGCTAAAAAGGGTCTTTTCTTGTCCAATAAGGTTTTAAGTCTGGCTAAAAAGGGTCTTTTCTTGTCGAATAAGGTTTTAAGTATGGCTAAAAAGGGTCTTTTCTTGTCGAATAAGGTTTTAAGTATGGCTAAAAAGGGTCTTTTCTTGTCCAATAAGGTTTTAAGTATGGCTAAAAAGGGTCTTTTCTTGTCGAATAAGGTTTTAAGTCTGGCTAAAAAGGATCTTTTCTTGTCGAATAAGGTTTTAAGTCTGGCTAAAAAGGGTCTTTTCTTGTCGAATAAGGTTTTAAGTCTGGCTAAAAAGGGTCTTTTCTTGTCGAATAAGGTTTTAAGTCTGGCTAAAAAGGGTCTTTTCTTGTCGAATAAGGTTTTAAGTCTGGCTAAAAAGGGTCTTTTCTTGTCGAATAAGGTTTTAAGTCTGGCTAAAAAGGGTCTTTTCTTGTCCAATAAGGTTTAAAGTCTGGCTGAAAAGGGAGTGTTATTGTCGAATATGGTTAATCAGGCTTGAAGATCTCCTTTTATCGTCAAAATGCATGAAAAGGTAATTTATCAAAATTTCGGGGCCCACCATCCCATCACTTCCCTGACCTCT
The DNA here is from genome assembly GCA_018703685.1 of Orius laevigatus. Lineage (NCBI taxonomy): Eukaryota > Metazoa > Arthropoda > Insecta > Hemiptera > Anthocoridae > Orius > Orius laevigatus. The sequence continues at coordinate 40,276 of JAGWEN010000234.1, forward strand.
CTCCATCACCCCTTCCATTTTCTTCTATAAAAGAGCTAAATATGAAAATAATTACAACGAAAGTTCCATGAATATCAAAAGACTCCAAATCTAGCTAATTATGCGTACATAAATAATAAACTGAAATGCTATACTATTAGTCCTAGCTATTGATTTGTGGGGGAAATGCAGATAGAAAAGGTCATGTATTAATGAAAATTAGGGATAAGGGAAATTTTCGGTTCGATTGTTCGAAACAAAGTTATTTGCCGAAAATCTTCGGAATCCCAACTTTAATCTGGACAGCAATTAAATCACTTCTTATCTCTTGGATAACATCTTTGCCGAGGTTCTCTAAGCGTCTAATCCCGTTCGTCCCCTGCAGTTAACAACACTTGTAAACTTAAGCAATACATCACTTAAACGGGTTAAGTTACTGATACTTAAAGTCAACAAAACTCGTAAGTTCGTACGCTCTTAGATTGATTTTTTCATTCTTTTTTGGAGAGGGAAACTTAATACAAAAATTATGGAACAAAGGGAATTTTTTTGCCGTTCGATGGAGGTATTCGGAATCAAATTACAAAGCTCTCACTCCGAAGACTAAAAATAGGGAGAGACGGTGAGGTCGGATGAGCGGGCAAATCATATTAAAGTGACTTGGGGATAAAGGAGGATTGGGGCAGATAGAAAAAAAAGCGAGAGTAGGGTCCCCCCCTTCGATGAAGATCCACCGTTGATAACTCACTTTGACCAACACAAACGTTTCAATTTTTTGTCCGTCAGGATATGTGACGTGAAAAATATCAAAGAATAAACAATTGAAAACGCGAAATTTCGGCTCGTCGGGAATCAGATTAAGGATTGAGGGATGTCCGTTGCTAGGAAACGGAGGCGTCAAGGGTTTTACACAATAGCGGTCAAAATAATGAACAAGATGGCAACAATGGATAGGCAAACAGCCAAATTTCGTTTGTAAACTCATTATTAAATATCGAACACTTTGTAAATAAAAAAATATAAAGAAAATCAATATATTCGAAGGAAAAAAAGACCATTGTTGAAATGTTTTTTAAAAAAAAAAGTGTGTCACGAATGTTGGACGAAGCGAGGAACGGGTGAGTCAGGTTCGTTGGAAAGTTGGCATGACCGAAAGAAAGTGAGATCCTTTTCCGGCCAACGCATCCGGTTTTATCTTTTCGTTTCCCGATAAGAAAAACGCCAGACCTTAATGGCTGCGGAGACAATAAAATAAAAGTGATTCATTCGAAGGGGTTCCTCGACTGCGGATTTTTTAATTTTCGCCCTTGAAAGATTCGACACGTTCGGATTTTATGAACAGGAGATAAAGAAAGGGAGGGGAAAAAAACGCGGCCGGGCATTCGATATCGAAAAGTAGCGGGCGGACAAAAGCCAGTGGCGTTATACCCACACGTTAGCGAACAAAAGGGGACAAAAGCGTCTCCCCCGTCCGATCTGACACGGGTTGACACGACCTTCCGATACTTGCGCCTCAAAAAAAAAAGCTTATCTTCACGTAGAGGCGAGAAAGTAATTAAAAGTGACCGCTGAAGAAACTCGGAAGTAAAAAGATACGCGTTAAAATTTGATGAGCCCTTGGGGAGGAAGAACTTCAAAACCGGGCAGGGAACACTTTTGTCCGACTATGACCTGAAAACATTTCCTATTTTAATGAGTTCGTGGGAGGCGCGTGTCTCATTTAAAGCGATCGTTCTAGATCTAAAAAGCCCTCGGCTCATTAATTACAAGAGCACGCGGATGAAATGGACAAGTTCAGCCTTTAGGAAGGAATAACAGAAGCAGAATGAGCTCCACTACACATTAGAGGGGAAGTCTACCGGTTACGAGTATCCCTCCACCAGCCTGAACAGAACTACCCAATTTTTTGTGCCTGTACACAAAAAACTAGCGGGAACATCTGAATCTATGAAGGGTGATGTCTGCATGATCCGAACCGTCTATTGAATTTTGAAGAGCGGGACTAAAACGTCAAAAAACCAAGAAACGGGATTTCAATGACCTATATGTCAAAAAGTCATTTTTCCAAGAACGAAAAAACATCTTTATAAAGATAAGGAAAACTTCTATATTATGTTACACCTCATACGCATTATGTAAATCACTTCAAAGTCTTGTTCCGACAATATTTTATTCAACAGTCTCAGAAACGCTTGAGTTATGACAGATCTCGAAAGGATTTTTGCGAATTTTTTTCCCCCTCTTTTTTTTTTATATTTTTCAGAAGCGGTGATTGACGTGAATTGAAACGTCATGCAAACGTGATGGCCAATAAAGAGAGAAAAAAAGGTCTCGATCGGCATATTTCTTGTTTACAAGCTTTTTCAACTTGAGTAATTGGTACGATTTTGAAGAGGAAAAAAATTGAGTCAGTAAATGTTCTGATTTTTTCTGGAAAATTCTTTAAAGTTCCATCGATTAATTTAAAGAAATTTTCATGCAAGGACTTTTTGGGGAGGTTTCTACCTGATCAGTGGTTATCAACTAAGTGAAACCTTCATTAAAGTTTATAAAGCAATAAAGGATACCTAAGTGACAGTTTGCAATAAAATGCTTTCATTTCAAGAGCTCACGTTCTATTGTTTTTGTCAAGTTTGTTAATGCAACTGTTAATTCAATGTTTTGACATTAGAAAACGTAAATACGGGTGAAATTGGTTTCAATTAACACTGTAGAAACGAACATAAACATTAATTACAATCACACTATTATTACAGAAGGTAGATAAAATAGCGTCGTTAGGTAGGATACACGTTGAAGGAAAGATGGAAGGGAAAAAAAGGGTCGAAACTATGATTGGACTCCGAAAAATTTACGATTAGAGGAAATCACCCTCCGGACGTGGAGGGGTTGTTTACTGCTGACAAGTCCCCCTACTCGGCGTGGGTCTCATAATAAAAACGTTCATGTTCCTTTATTTATCGAAATTCAAAAATAGCCTCGGGCCACCTCTGAGTTTATCGGCGGGACGCACGAGAAGGAAAGAATGTAGGATTTTCCGTGATCTGAATCACTTCGCTTTTCTACTAGCTCCGCTTCTAACGTTTGGAATGTTCAACTTATACAATAAAATATTCTGAATATTTCAAGAAAGGAAAAATGAAGTTTTTAGCTATCGGATGAATTTGCAACTTCATGGAGTGGAAGAAAGAGATAAAAAATCAAAATGAGCCTTACATTTTTGGCTATTCCGAGATAACTAATTGTCCCAACGAGTCCATCTCAGGACAGTTAAGGCCAGTAAAGACAATAAACTGCAGAAAACTATGCAGGGCAATAAGGGCACCAAAAAAAAGGGGGCACTAAAATAGGTAAATGGGACACAATGGGGTAAATGGACACCAAAATGGGGTAAATGGATATCAAAATAGGGTAAATGGACACCATAATGTGGTAAAAATACACCAAAATGGGTCAAAAATACACCAAAATGGGTCAAAAATACACCAAAATGGGGTAAAAATATATACCAAAATGGGGTAAAAAGAGACACCAAAATAGGGTAGATGGAAACCAAAATAGAGTAGATGGAAACCGAAATGGGGTAAATGGAAAGCAAAATGGGGTAAAAAGGCAGAAAATGGATATATGGATACCAAAATGGGGTAAATGGACACCAAAATGGGATAAATTTACCCCGTTTTATGGACACCAAAATGGGATAAATGGACACCAAAATGGGGTAAATAGACGCCAAAATGGGGTAAATAGACGCCAAAATTGGGTAAATGGACACCAAAATAGGGTAAATGGACACCAAAATGGAATAAATGGATACCAAAATGGGGTAAATAGACGAAATAATGGGGTAAATAGACGCCAAAATGGGGTAAATGGACACCAAAATAGGATAAATGGACACCAAAATGGAAGTGATTACAAAATGAGATAAAAAGAACTCAAAAATCTTATTTCAGAGTAATCCCTCTCAAAATTCGAAGTCCGATAGGTTCGATTTTCAGGAATCCTTCAAAATCAGCCGGACGGTTTTAGCTATATCCTGAAAACTACTGATCCGATTAAGACCATTACTAGATCCCAAACGAGTGAAAGGCGATTTTCAACATCTGTCAAAATCGGCGGATACATTATTCTAAGAGAACTAATGGTCCTACTGAGACCATTTTAGGCTCATTTTAATGATATCTGTCATCGATTTCTGAAAAATAACCTCAAAATTTTGCACTTTAAAACGTTTTTTTGGACGCAAATAATTATATTGACTTGTCCAAAACTCGTTTAAATTAGAATTTTTTTGTTTGAACTCTCCCGAAAAAGAAGAAGAATAAATGAGTTGTGGGAAGTGTGGGGAGGGTATGTACTCGTGAAAAATTCCCTTTCCATAAAAAGATAAGGGGAAAGAGATAGACTGACCGGTAGAAAAAGTGACCGTTTGAGAGGAAAGGGTATTTGGCTGAAGCCCAAGAGATAGAAAGGGAACCTCCCCCTGTCCCGATCAAGTAACAAATCACTCGTCCCTTTTCTATACCTGCTGGGAGGACGGGGAGGAAAAAAATCAGGCGTAAAAAAATACGGACCACCCCCTACCGGTCTCTATATTAAAGAGGAAACCCTTTGAAATTGTATATCGTGAACTGGAAGGTCCTCCGGTGACGAGGATGGGGGATCGAGTTAGCGAGCGAGCTCCAGACACGAGAATTCCATTTGAAATCTGAATAAAAAACGAACGTATGAGAGGTTCCGTGATGATTTCTTTCATTTCCAGCCTTTTGTCGTGTCTAATTTAATCCTCCTGAGGTGGGCATGAAAATAATAATAAAAAAAGGCTGCACTCATCTATTATGAATGCCATTAATGAACGATTGTTACAGGCCTCTTCATCCCCCCCTCTTTTCTCCCTGTTGAAAAAACATGACCTTTTTCTAAGAATGACGAGTATTCATAGAAAATAGAATTTGAAATTAAAAGCCTGGATAAAAAAAATCAAGTTCAAATTCCTTCGTATTTTCTGAAAATCGAGATAGAGATGCATAAAATATTGCACAAAATCAAGGTAAAATTCCTTGAGTTTTGAAAGAAAAGAAAATCAGGATAAAAAGTGTGGTATGGAGGTGGAACATAACAAGGCAAACTTTCTTAACCTTACTGCTATTCCACAATCTCTCCCACTCTCTAATCACCTACCCTACCTTCCTCAACCATCCCACATCCTCCCTCTTCAAAACCTTCCACCACCTCCCCCAAATCTAGTCTAATATCCCTCCCACCAACACAAACCATCACTTATCCAACCTCCAAAGCAACTTCCTTCCACCACCTCCCCTACCCTCCTTGACAGCCCCATCTCCTCCATAGCTTTACTTCCTCCACCCGCCCCCACTGCCATCACCTCCTCCTACCCACCTCCCTCTCCACAATTTTTCACCCAAAAGTCATTCATAATTCGATCTTCTTTATGCGATAGGAGATGCAATGCAAAATTTGGCACAAAAAAGCCACTCACCTTGTAAACTGTCGAGAAGGAACGTGATGAGCTTGCTGGTCCCGTTGGGCTCCTGGTACAGCTTGAGAAATTCTTTGCTCAGCGGGTTTCCGGCCAAACCGAGAATTTGAAGTTGAAAAAGTTTACCGAGCTCGTATGGGAGAGCTCGAATATGATTTTGATTCAATAAGAGCTCCCTAAAAACAAAAACATCCATCAATTCCAAATTTGAAATTTTTTCAACATCTTTCAATAAGAAAATCAAAAATTTAGCTTCTCCACTTAAACACTAATGTTACAAGTACAAAATACGAGTTTTCCAACAATAAACTACCTAATGAACATCAGAGAATTAACATTTAATTCCTACAAAAGCAAAAATATGTTTCTCAAAATGGAGCTTTTGAACTTCCTGAAGTTTTAACATTGTATAAATCATTGACTCCTTCAAAATGAAGTTATTTCAGATCCAAATCAATGCCGAACCTCGAAATTTGCTTCACTTATAGTGGCCTACTTTAATGCTCATTTCGGCTCATAAGGGGGGGGGGGATAGCTAAAATTATCCACAATAATGAATGAAAACAATACATCTATTGGAATATACCTATATTTAAATTTAAAATCATTTTTTAAACACCATTTTGATCATTTTCAATGTCATTTTCATACAGAAAATTAGATTTGCGAAGTATTCCTAGACTTTGATTATATTGTAACTCTCAGACATCTGGAAAGTTCGAAAACTTGATGAATCTTCACGTCACCATTCTAATTTTGAACTTAAACTCCTCCCATAATACAGGTTTTGTGAATGAAAATGAAAATTTCAGAATGTCTCCATATTTTAGTTTTTCAAAGATAATCAAGAATATGTACTTTAGGGTTGCCAGGGCTTTTCAGGTCCCAAAATGGTATAACAGTCACTTTCTTTCCCAATAGTGACATAAAAAGTGACTTGTCTTAAAATTGGGTAGTACAAGATTTGGGAGTTATAGCAAATCGGCTACTTCCAATTTTGAATTCGGGCAATTTCGAGCAAATTAGGCTTCTTAATCTTAAGGAAGAGTCAAATTTTCAGATAAAACGCCAAATAGAGTAAACATAGCTAGAAAGATCCAAAATTGCGGCTTAACCTAAAAGGGGCCCAAACCAGCTAAACGGGGTACTAAATAATATTATCTCAAAAACACAAGAGCCTAAATAAGTTGAAAAGGAGTCCAAACAACTTAAAATTGAAAAAGGGGTTCAAGTTACTTGAAAAGTGGCCCTAACCGCTTAAAAAAGGGTCAAACCAGCCTGAAGGGTCCAAACCACAAATTTTTAAACTTCAAAATATTATGTAAACGCTTTTAGCTAAAAGCTTTACTTAACCGAAAACTCCACAACTTGAAACAAGGTCCAAATAATCTAAAAAGGTGTAAAAACCTAATGAAAAGGGGTCCAAACTGCATAAAAGTGGTCCAAACTTCATAAAAGTGGTCCAAACTGCATAATAAAATAGGTCTAAACTGCATAAAAGGGGTCCAAACAAGATAAAATAAAAGGGTCCAAACTGCATAAAAGGAGTCCAAACTGCATAAAAGGAGTCCAAACTGCATAAAAGGAGTCCAAACTGCATAAAAGGAGTCCAAACTGCATAAAAGAGGTCTCTTGGGAGGGGTCTTAGTCTAAAAGGACTGTTGGTCCTACAGTTTATTTATTTTTAATTGAAACCACTAGATTCCCCGATCGATTATTAATGAGAATCAATAATCAGTTGATGGATTTTTGAAAATTCGCATTTTGACTTCAAAGAGGTGCCATGTCCCTCCAGTCAAGCAATGGCCGCTAATACTATAGGAGAATTTTGTCTATGGTTGATACTAAATTTCTGACAAGTGTCGTTCAAAACCTTGAGATTCAAGTCCAAGGTTGTAATAGATTTTCTGGTCAACAAAACAACATTAAATGGTCAATAAGTATTGACAAAATCGAACGAAGTTGTGAAAACTTGACAGCTCTCTTCCCAGCCATGCCCATATTGTGTGAATCGACGTTTGCTGCAAATTTTTGTTCCCACAAGGGCCCTGGGTGCTCTAAAATTACTACTACACATTCTTTTTCGGATAGATAGCTCATTTGAGACCCACTTTATACAGTCAGAGCCTCAACTAATTTAAAAAGTTGTTTTTACTATCTTTTCTTTCTAATCAAAAGCAACACCTGTTATCTCCTAATATCAAAATAATTTACGAAAGTCAATGAACTCTAAATATTTTCAGTTAGTCTCATTTCTGACAAGATTAGGTAAATTGAATACAATAGATTAAAATACAAAATCATGAAAATAAACATCATTGTTTATAGTGAAAAATTCACATTTTTCTTTTTAAGATGACCTAGATACGATAGATTATCAATATTAATAAAATAAAAAAAAGAAAGCAAATTTATAAACAAAAACAATCTATTTTGATGTAAATTGTATTTTTTAATATAAAAAAAGAACTCTGAAGGGAAAGAAATGTCAAAATCACCTCAAATAAATCAACTCTCCCAATTCGGCGGGTAAACTCCGCAATTTGTTACAGGAAAGATCAAGGATTCTGAGGTTGACCAATTTGCCGATGTCTGGAGGAATGCGGGTTAAAGCATTGTCGTTCATGTAGAGGCAAGTGAGATGGGTGAGATCCCAGATGCTGAGACTTAAATTTCGAATATTCCCTAAAACGAAAAAGAAAAAAAACGTTAGAAAATAAAGTTCGGTGGCGAAAATCCGTCGTTTTAGAAACCTGTTATCTCCATTTCCGTCCATACGGATTTCTTTCCGGCTGCAACGTCCTCCGGTGACATAATTGTATGCTTCCTTCTAGAATTTGCATTTTCCACTTCTTTTTTTTGCATCCGTGACATTGTGGAAACTGCAAAAATAAGAGAAAATCGATAAAATTTTAGCTAAGCAACCCTATAACTAAAATATTCAAAACCTGCCCCTAAAATTACACTCTCAATATTTGCCCCCAAATAAGAGCCCTCCCCTCAATCAAAATCGGTCCAAACAGTCTAGAGGGGTCCAAACCAGTCTAGAGCAGTCTAGAGGAGTCCAAACCTGTCTAGATGGGTCCAAACCAGTCTAGAGCAGTCTATAGGGGTCCAAACCAGTCTAGAGCAGTCTAGAGGGGTCCAAACCAGTCTAGAGCAGTCTAGAGGGGTCCAAACCAGTCTAGAGCAGTCTAAAGGGGTCCAAACCAGTCTAGAGCAGTCAAGAGGGGTCCAAACCAGTCTAGAGCAGTCTAGAGGGGTCCAAACCAGTCTAGAGCAGTCTAGAGGGGTCCAAACCAGTCTAGAGGAGTCCAAACCAGTCTAGAGCAGTCTATAGGGGTCCAAACCAGTCTAGAGCAGTCTAGAGGGGTCCAAACCAGTCTAGAGGAGTCCAAACCAGTCTAGAGCAGTCTATAAGGGTCCAAACCAGTCTAGAGCAGTCTAGAGGGGTCCAAACCAGTCTAGAGCAGTCTAGAGGGGTCCAAACCAGTCTAGAGGAGTCCAAACCAGTCTAGAGCAGTCTATAGGGGTCCAAACCAGTCTAGAGCAGTCTAGAGGGGTCCAAACCAGTCTAGAGCAGTCTAGATTGCTCCAAACCAGTCTAGAGGAGTCCAAACCAGTCTAGAGCAGTCTATAGGGGTCCAAACCAGTCTAGAGCAGTCTAGAGGAGTCCAAACCAGTCTAGAGCAGTCTATAGGGGTCCAAACCAGTCTAGAGCAGTCTAGAGGGGTCCAAACCAGTCTAGAGCAGTCTAGAGGGGTCCAAACCTGTATAGAGTGATCCAAAACAATCTAGAGAGGTCAAAAACAGTATAGAGCAGTCTAGAGGGGTCCAAACCAGTCTAAAGCAGTGTAGAGTGGTCCAAACCAGTCTAGAGTGGTCCAAACCAGCCTAGAGGAGTGTAAAACAGTCTAGAGGGGTCGAAACCAGTCTAGAGCAGTCTAAAGGGGTTCATAGAGCAGTCTAGAGGGGTCCAAACCAGTCTAGAGTGGTCCAAACTAGCCTAAAGGAGTCCAAACCAGTCTAGAGGGGTCTAAACCAGTCTAGAGTAGTCCAAACTAGCCTAAAGGGGTCCAAAACAGTCTAGAGCAGTCTAGAGGGGCCCAAATCAGTATAGAGGGGTCCAAACCAGCCTATAAGCGTCCAAACCATTCTAGAGGGGTCTAAACCAGTCTACAGGGTTCCAAACCAGTCAAGAGGGGTCCAAATTAGCCTAAAGGGGTCCAAACCCGCCAATTGATCATTTTCGACACACATTTTGAGTTTAAATTGAACCCAACAAAATGCTTTTCAGTTTGCTGTCAACCTGGTTTCTCAGCCAGTAGCACTGCAGGTAACCCTTTTACAACTTAAAAAATAAACTGAAAGCAAGTTTTAGAGCTGATTTTACCATATTATTACTTTTTTTAAACACTTTAAGATTTTTCAAAACTATATGAAGAAAACAAACAGTTTTTAGCTCAATAATGAGTCATTATTGTGTTATAGAATTATTATTAGCCAAAAAACCGAACTAGTGACTGAAAAGGGCAACCAGAATCAAGTTTGGGTCCTCAGGGGTCATCACCCAAAGGGGAACCTAATCCAAAAACCAGTTCCATGCTAACCCCAACGATTTTACTCACTCATTAAATTTAAAATTCACAATTTAACGCCACTAGTAAAGAAGTCTATTTTTCAGAGTACGGAAAGAGACTGAAAAGCTTAACTCCTTTCTAACTTGACACACTTTTAATTCACAAAAACAAAATGGAAAAATAAACAAAAGGATTAATAAGTCAATGACCAAAACAAAAAGGACTTGGTCATCCTGGAATGTTTACAAAAATATTGGTTACTTTATGGTTTATTATTTGTATTACCTTCATCTACTACCAGAGGAATTAATTTCGGACGTGAATCCTTTCGGCGTCGAGACGACTGGAATCCACGAGAAGAGATTTTTTTATTTTCCTTTTTTTGTTCTCTTTTTTCAGGGCGAAAACTGAGATTCGGAGGCGGCGATCGGACGGCGGGAGGCCGAAAGAAAAGGTGAAGCCTTCGATTTACGAATGAGGCGAAAAGATTCCTTTTTTCCTCGGGATTTCTTCGGAAAGTCCCGAAAGCACACGCGCGTTCGAAACCTTTTTTTAATTGCGTTTTATTTACCGAATGTTCAAAATGCCCTACTCCCGATGTTTTTGCGGAGACACAGTTCACAGGATATACAACACACAACCCACAGAGCTACGCGACTCGAACTAGAAAACGACGTCAACGCACTCACGTGGATTTAAAAACAACTATTTTAGTGGAGATAGTGAATCTCATCATTATAGCCTTTTAGATGCTTAATTTTTAAAATGTACTACTTAATAGTAAATTTTTCGTGCATTCTAATTATGTAATAAATTAATCCAAAATCGGGTTAGTATTCCAAGCAGGGAGGGCCTATATAGTGAAATGTTATGCACCTAATGGAAGGTAGGTTGTCAAAATTTCAGTTGTTCGCCTATATCTCGATAACCGTGCGTCCTAGCGACATGACTACCTAGTTAAAAATTTAAGCTGACAAAATTTCCTATAAAATTTACTAATAACTTTTTCCAATACGTTGAACCGTTATCAAGATATCCGATCCTGAACTCCTCTAAAAAAGACAATTTGTTGTTTTTTTGCTGGAGAACCACTAGTCTGATCGAGTCCGGACTAGGTTCATCCCAAAGGTTAAACTAAGGAACATTTACAACAACAAAAAACGAGCTCATCATCTTTCATTTAACTGTAAAATCGAAAATAATTTTGTGGTTTGAAAAGTTATCTTTTCACGTCCCTGATATGAAGAAAATATTTAAGGATGAAATTGTTCTATACAATTTAAAATTTTCAATTGACAATTGAAAATTTCATCAATTTGAAAAAACTCACTCTCGCATCGGACACACTTCGACTTCTCCATAATACTCCAGTCGAAATTCGTCTCATAGTATTGTAAAATCTCGTCAAAATTCATTGTTTTTATTATTATTCGCTTTTCGTAAAACGAATCACTTTTTAAAAAATTTACAAACAACTTTATCTTTGTAAAAAACACGTGTTTATTTTTTATTAATTTATCAGTGTAAGCAGTTCGCGCAATTTTCGCAAAAACATTCGTTCAGCTTGATTGCGAAATATGCGCCGGAAAAGAGCAAAATGACAGCGACCACAAGAGTCGCGAAGACGATGAACACTGAAATCGTGAACATCCCAGGTGCAGAATCCAGATCGTGGGCCAAACTCTGTGCAGAATTTTCATTTTCGATGTTTTCACTAATAAATTCGTCGTCTTCTATATTTCTATTTAGTTTCTTTTGTCTTTTCTTCGCTAAAATAATGCTAAGGTTACCAAAATTCAGGTTACCATAAAAAGCCAATAGTTTAGCGACTTACGAGATTGTTTTGGCTTTTCTGTGTTATCCATGTTTGTGTAATTTAAATTTTAAATTTTTTTTAAAACATCTTTATTTAATAATGGACGACCCTTCTTTTACATGAAATGCAAGATTCGGAACCGAAGAAAACGCCAGCATAATAAAGAAGAAATGCGAAAACGAGGAAAACGAGAGAAGCTAAAATCCACTGTTTTTTGGTTACTCTGAATCTTCGCCTTGGTTCACATTCGGGCATTCCAGGTCGAAGATAAATCGGATATGAGGAAGGTCTCGTTTTTTTCGAACTCCTTAAAATTGGCTTATCCCCGCAGTCGATGACTTCATACTCGGAACCGCTCGAATATTTGAGGCGTCTTCTCGATTCCGACCGATACGCTTCTAGTTTGGCTTTTCTATGTAACTTCTTTGTTCTAAAAAGGCAACATTTTAACAAATAAAAAGTTGAAAAAATAAAATACTTTTCTATTCTCGAATTATGTTCCAAAAGAATTTTAACGGGTTTACATTTCGTTTTTAAAATTTCATCTTTGTCCACGTCTCCTTTAGATAGATCTTGTTCACATTCCATAAAAACAATAACAATAATTTTATAAGAAAGAAACAATTTTAAAGCATGTGTTACGTGTCACATTTTTCATCGAAGTCTTTTTCGCGGATTTCTTCGATGATGATGTCTTTTGCTGGGACGGGCTCGACTTTTTCTTCGATGGATTTCATCGCTTCGAGAATCATCGCGTCGATTCTGTCCAGCTCGGCGATCATGTCCTCCACATCGTTCGTCCTATCCATTACTGAAGGAAAAACTCCCCACTAATCAGTTCTAATGCACTTAAATGCAAAACAAACACTTTTTCTGCCTCTTATGAAAAGAATGAGGTTCCGATTGTTAAGTGAGTCCATTTATCTAGGTTGCCCTTTTGAACCGCCATAGATTAAAATAATTTTTGTTTTTCTCGTCCCAGTTATTCTTCCATTTCTAAAATAGGATTTAAAAAGAAAAAAAAAAATTTTTTTTTTGTTTTTTATTTTGGTTCTACTTCTATGAAAATGGGTTCTGTTGCTCTTATAATTAGAAAAGGTGCATATTTATATTCCAAATAATGTTTCACTGACTTAAACTTAATATATCTGACTGCAGTTGAGACGATCACTTTTAATTCCATCATTGCAAATTTTTGGCCTAAAAAAATAATTCATAAATAATAATTATAATTCATAATAATTCATACACAGGGGCGGACTGGGACCTTACGTTGTGGGTGGGTTTTCAGTTAAGGGGGCGCCCGGTTGGGGGGGGGGGGTAGGTCCGTCAGTCCCTGTTTGATTATAACCTATCATAACGATGAAACCTACCCTCCCCTTCCTCGACTGCCCCTCCTTATGGACCCGACGCTCTAAACAATACTTGTAATGGATGCCCCGAACCGAACTGATCGCTCGATTCCGATTTTGATTTAATATTTTTGAAAAAACTAATGTCGTCCATTGTCCATATGTCTTCCATTGTGAAGTTTTTTGAAGGCGAAATGACGTTATTTTCCAGAGGGGAAAACTCGAATATTTTTTAATCCTTAGGGAACGTGTAAAATTGACAAGTTTCCCTCTCACTGGTGTGACTGCAGCCCGGAGCAAAGCAACAACCTATTTTCACAGTTTAAATAACTATAGACAATTTCAGAACACGTACTACGCATACTAACCTACCGCGAGCGAGGTTTGTTTAGAGCGTTTTGATAACTTATCAATGCTATCATCACGTGACTATTACGTCACGCGTCAGGTTATAAAAGCTCTGACGGGCCTACCCTTTTAAACAAATTAAAACCTTTGCCCCCTCCCCCCTAAAGCTTTGAATGTTAACTTTGAGGTTTTTGAATGAAATTTGGGTTTTAAAATGTTGATTTTGAGGTTTTTGACAAAAGAAATTGCACTTAAAACGTTGATTTTGAGATTTTTCGACACAAAAAATTTGCTCTTATAACCATGATTTAGAGGTTTTTGATAAAAAAAATTGTCAATTTAAAGTTGATTTTGAGGTTTTTTGACGAAAATTAGGCATCATAAATGTTGATTTTGAGGGGTTTTTTTAAACGAAAATTAGGCTTTACAAATGTTGATTTTGAGGTTTTTGACGAAAATTTGGCTTTTTAAATGTTGATTTTGAGGTTTTTGTAAGAAAATTTGGCTTCATAAATGTTGATTTCGAGGTTGTTTTTTGTAACCAAAATTGGGCTTTACAAGTGTTGATTTTGAGGTTTTTGACGAAAATTAGGCTTTTTAAATGTTGATTTCGAGGTTTTTTGACGAAAATTAGGCTTCATAAATGTTGATTTCGACTTTCGAGGTTTTTCGACGAAATTTAGGCTTTAGAAATGTTGATTTTGAGGTTTTTTGACGAAAATTAGGCTCATACATGTTGATTTCGAGGTTTTGACGAAAATTAGGCTTTACAAATGGGGAGGGGGTGGATAGGTTCTGTCCACCCCCGGGCCAGTCCGCCTCTGTTCATACAAATAATTAAGGAAAATGAATCGTCAATTTGTTTTTGGGACGGGTGACGTAGGAGCCCTCCTTTCAGCAGGCAGGATATTTCCTGTGTGTCTGGTATTCTTGATATTGACCAATTAGGGACTTGAGAAATAAAATATTCTTAAAAGAACAATGGCGTATGAATTTTCAATTTTTTTTTATGAAAAATAGAATTTTTATAAAGAATTTTAGAAATTTTGATTGATTGATGTTTGGTGGAGTCTAGCAGGAACTAAAGATTGTGACGTCATAACCCATACCTCCTTGACCTTCTGATTTTAAAAAGTTCCTCTCAAAAGGACGAAAATTTTTTTTTTTCCCCTTAAAATAAAAACAACTTACCAATGCAATTTCTGGGTCCAGCGCTGAATGGGATGTAAGCGAACGGAGGTCGATCTCGAAGTCTTTCTTCGGAAAATCGTTCCGGATCAAAAGTGTACGGATCAGGAAAATAGTTAGCGTCCAAATGGTGCAATTGTGGAAAAATTACCAAATTGGTGAGCTTCGGAATAAGGACACCTTTTCCTAACGTAATTTTTTTAAAAACTCAAACCGCTTTATATCCCATGCTTACTAGTTATAAAGTCTTTTTCCATAAATCTTTGCATAATTGGTACACTCGGAAGCAACCGCAGTGTCTCTTTGATGACCTGCTCCAAATATTTCATCCGTAGCAAATCGTTGGAGGTAACGTCTCGATCCGAACCTTCGAATATCTCGTCCATCTCAAGCCATAGTTTTTCCTATAATTAATTTTTAGTAGTAAGTAACAACAAAGCATTTACCTGAACTTCTGGGCAACAACCGATAAACATGAGACAATGAACGATTGCAGCGCTTGTTGTGTCATGTCCCTATAAAATATAGATGAATAACAGCCATTATAACCTTTCCTAACCTCAAACAAAAATGTATCAACTTCTTCTCTCATATCTTCAGGAGTGAAACTTCCCGGGTTTTCTAGTTCCAGCTCTATCATACAGTCTAGAAATGCTTTCTTCTTCTTTTCTGAAATTAAAATAAATAAATATTTTTAACATTTTGAACGCCTTACTTCCATTAAGGTCCTTATGGCGTTCTTGAATATAAAGTTTCTTTCTCTCCTTAATGACCTATAAAAACGTGCTATCATATTTTTTTTTACGATATCAAAACGTACGTTTTCTGTAAAGGTGTGAAGCCTATTGAGCACTTTTTTGAATCTAAAGCCAGTTGGAGTTAAGTAAAAAGTGATATCTTTGTTCAACCAAAAGAAGAGATTTCTTTTCATAATTATTTCACAAATCCTGTAATAAAAAAAATAATAAATTGAAATTTATGAAATGTGGGATATTTACTCAGCGATATCGTTGACATATTGGGCCGAATTTTCATTTTGTGCATCCAATTTTATCCCCATGGCAGCTTCTAAATTTGATGGGTTAACTAACCTGTCCATAGAGGTTATGATATGAGCTTACCGCAAACGACGTCGAGTGTGCATAAATTAATCAACCTTTTTATTTCAAAGGGTTTACCGCTCTTTCCAAGGGCTTTTTGGACAAAAATTTTCGAGTTTTTGTTCATAGCTGGAAGGGCGTCTTCCAAAATTTTAAAATGAAACGCCGGAGTCAATTGTTTCCTTCTGGTATGCCATTTGCTTCCTTAATTTAAAATATCAGTTATTGTATTTTGACTTTTGAGGGTTCTATAGCCTCACCACCCTGGGGTAGGAGAACGATTACCTGTGCTTGTGAGAAGACCAGTGTTCAGCCATGATTTTACTGGCTCATAATGAGCTCCTTTTGTTATATACTGGGTACTGCTCATAAACGTCTAGAATAATTAAAAGCTACATTTTTTTTTCTTCTGTACACATTCATTACCTCAAGATCTTCGCTATCTTTAAAACAACAAAGAGGAAGCCCAGCAATCCAAGCTTTGGTGAGATGTTTGGAGTAGTTCATGTAGCCCAGCAAGAATTCATGGAGATCTAGAAAAAGGTTGATGAGGTATTTAACACTGGGGGGCTCTTTGGGGTGTTTGGATAAGTACTACAGAAATTTTTTCTAGAATATTTAAGTAATCCTGGAGTATCTAAGTTTCCTGGAATTAACCAAACTCCCCGAAACACACCCCACCTTCCCCTAAGCAACTCGCAACCAATATGTTCTGGCAAATTCACTCACTAATCAACTCTGGCCAGATACATACGTGAAAAGCTTGGAGGATATAGAAAATTAATCTTAGATATGAAACTACCTTCGACGTTAAGAAAAGCAACTTTGAAAGTCCATCCGATCAAAGGTATCATCGGCGGCCCGGGAATCTTACACAAATAATACGTATTCCGGACATAATCCTTTATATTGTATTTTTTAAACAAATAAAAAACCGTCAGTAAAATCACAGCGCACAATAAAATCGGATTCATTTTAGCAGGTATTCATAAAACACAGAAGATAAAATGTTTTCATCTTAACTTTTATACGCGATCTTTAATCTTGATGTTAAATAAATAAGATATTAAGATACTGCTATAAAAAAAAATTTGTATTATTGGCATTGAGCTTCAATTTTTTTTTCTTAATACTTCCTTCCATTTTATCTTGATGGGTACGAAGATCAATTTATGGAAAAAAAATTAATTTTGTACTGTTTGGGTTGTTTTCAAACTGACACAATAAAATAAAACTTTGGCATCTTTTTTATTTATTTAAAAGAAAATTCAAATATTGCACATTTACAAACATTTACACACTTTTGTTTTCAAAATATATACATTTTCGATGATTTTTAAGCACAAAATTAGACAAAAAATTAAGCATCTATGTACAAAGCTAGAAAAAGGGTTAAAAAAATATAGCACATGTTAGCATTCGACATTAGGCATCGTCGAGGAGGACTGCCTTCGTCAGAGTTCGGTCGTTTCCAGTTTTTTCGAAATCAAAGGATTCCCAAGTTTGTCGATGTGGTGGTAAAGGTTCCGCTGATATGTGTTCCCGCCATTTCGGTTCAAGTCATTTTGCTCTTTCACGCTCACGCTTACAGGAACCTCACTTCTCAGCATATTCGATTGGCTGGAATTAAATAGAAAAGTTATAGCCATGTTCTATTACATAAAAATTTATTGACATTATGCATTTCAAGTGCAAGATAAGATAGAGTCAAATTGAAGTTTAGAATATTATAAAAGGACAATTCGAGTGCAAAAACAAGATAAATCAAAGCAAAAAACGGAAGTCGGATCAAGAACCTCTATTTTAAGAACACGTGCGAAAAAGAGTGACATAACCTGTAGACATAATCTTGAAAACCAAAATATAACCGCAAAACGTCAGAGTCTTTGCAAAGAAGTCAGTAAGTCAGTGCATCAGTCAAAAAAAGCAAAACGACTGACTTTACCTATTGCAAGAGGAGTTTCCGGTTGTGTCCTCTTGTGTGTTCACACTTACGACGGCGTTTTCGTCCAAAGAATCGCGTTCAGACGTATGACTGTACAAAATATCTTCAGAGAGTTCAAAAATAAATAGAATTACCTCATAGTATCGTCTTTGAACCATTCGTTTTCGTACGCTTGCATCCAAATAGGGTTAGAACCTTCCACACTATGCATGTTTGTATTCGGAACCCTGTTAGGAACCCGCGTCATATCTGGTTCTGTCCCAAATGCTGTTATAGTCGCTGCTTTCAACTGCCGCTGATACGAAGATCGTTGCGAAAGGCACAAAGAGACCACAAGAACGAGAAGAACAGTCAAAAACGCTGTAGCACCCAACAACCACAACAACATGACACCATCTGCATGTACGACTCTGGCCAGCGTTATCGCTTCTGCAGCTTGAGTATCTAAAACGTTGGTCTCCTACAAAATAATTAGATTTTTTAATTAGAAAAAATTTCCATACCTTAAATAAATCATCTAATCTTTCTATGTTGTGATCTATCATGCTTAAAACGTCCTGTACTTCTAAAATGGAATGGTCTTTAGGGTCGACGAAATGTAGGTAGAGATCAGTCTTTGTTTTGTCGACACGACCATCTTTTGTTTCATGGACTTTGAAAAGATCCACATTTACTATAGCACCGGTCACGTTACCCAAAACACTGAAAAGGAAGGTTATTTTAGTATAACCTAAGGATAAACTTACTCTCTGAATTTGTCGATTTGGGTCCGAAGTTCAGGCGGATGCTGCCTTAAGACGAATTTGACTCTTTGGTCTTCTCGTAATAAATAAATAAAAACGTGGGCAGTGTCCGAAAGTCCGCCAGTATCGTTGACTGCGACGGTAAAATCGAAATAACCTTTCATACCCTTCTGCGGGTCAAAATTGAGGAAGACTCCTCCACTTTGACGATCGATCACGAATGGAGGCTGCTGTATATTCTCCATCCCTTCGCTCAACGTCATCTGAGTATCTCCCACAACATAGTAGCTCAACTCTGCATTTCGTCCAGCATCCGGATCCACAGCCTTTGAATCATACAATAAAAAAAGAAAAATTTTAAACGAAAAGTTTACATTGACTTGAAGAAATTCTGTCCCAAAATCGGCTTCAGTTGTGACCCCTCCGGTGAAAACTCGTTTCGTAAATTTTGGTGGATTATCGTTCAAATCCATGACATTAATATTAACTTTGAGGATTGTATCATCTTTTTTGTTGGTGGCAACTTCAATTTTTTCAGGCGCCCGAGTACAATCTTCACTTGCTTTTACTAAGATATGATGTGTCGCTATTTCTTCACGGTCTAACATCCTGGCAGCGGTTATTTGATGGCTGATTGGCTCTATATTGAAATAACCGTCTTCATTGCCTCCAATGATGTAATAACAAACTGGAGTCGGAGGTTCAGTTTCATCGATTTCATCTCTGTCCACGGTATCGACGATTTGTCTCCTTTCAGATCCAGGCTTCATGTTTTCTAAAAAGAGAAACATAACCTCAAACTTGTTAACCTCAACTAACCTGTAAAATTGACGGAAAACTCTTCCACTAAGAACTGTGGCTGGTAGTCGTTGATGTTTCGGACGTAAATTGTTAAATCGAGGTCTGAAGATAATGGAGTGGGCACTCCATGGTCGAATGCTTCAACTCGGATTTGATAAATTTTTTGAGTTTCGCGATCCAAAGGCTTTTTTAATGTGATAAGCCCAGTAAGCTCGTTGACTTCAAATGTTTTCCAATCTCCTGTCAAATCCTGCTTGAGCTTATACCCGACCAAAGCATTTTGCCCAATATCTCGGTCGATAGCTTCCACCGTTATGATTGAACTTCCAACAGTTGCATTCTAAAATAAAATTAGAAATTAGGTCTCTGGTAGTTATAGTATCTTCTTTGTCATACAAACCTCTGGAATTCTAATCGTTGTGTTGTGTTGAGGGTTGACAAACATAGGAGCATTGTCGTTGAAATCGGTGATGCAGAGGTCAATATTAGCGATGGCTGATTTCGCCGGTTTTCCCAAATCGGATGCCTGCACCGTGAGAGAGTAGTTGCCATATCGACCTTTAAGCGAGCCAACACTCAACAGCCTAGAAGACCACGAATCGACCATTTCGAGTTCAAAAAGACGTTTTTCATTTCCAGCAAGTATGCTGAAGACGAGTTGACCATTTGGGGTTGCTGGGTCATCAGCGTCGACAGCTTTCAGAAGCAAAACTGTATCTTTTGGTTCATGGAACTCCGTAATGGCAACACAGCTTTCAGGCAAGTGTGTGAACCGTGGAGTCTCATCGTTCACATCCAAAATGTTAACCCTAAAATTTTGAGGTTATAAGAGGTCACAGCAACCAAAACTTACATTATTTGCTTAAATGCATTTCTGCTTTCTCCACTTGCAAAGCCAAACTGATAATTATCCCAAGCTTGGATTATAAGCATATACGAGCTAACTTCTTCCCTGTTGAGCTGATCGGTCACATTTAAGACACCAGTTTCCGGATTTATTTGAAATTTTCCCTAAAAATTATGGTCATCAATGTTCATAAAGATAAGGAAAAACTTACCTGAGATGATCTTCTGTCCAAAAGATAAGTGATTTTACCATAATCACCTTCATCAGCATCTTGCGCTACAATTTTGGCGATTTCCGTCCCAATGGTCACATTCTCCAAAATGCTAATGTTGTTAATTTCGGTCACAAAGTATGGATTGTTGTCGTTTTCGTCGAGAACTTGGATGTAAACGTCGACAAAAGATGAACGAGGTGGAATGCCTGAATCGGTCGCTTTTACCGTCACATTGATCCAGCTTACTTGTTCCCTGTCGAGTTTGCTTCCAACTACTAGTTCACCGGTTGAACCATCAAGATTTATCAATTCCGTGACACTCTGTGCACCTTGAAGGGAATATGTGATTGTCTTATTTTTGTCAGCGTCGTCAGCAACGATGTTGGCAATCGTGACACCGTTTTGAGAATTTTCAGTCACTGAGCGTCTATAAAATGGCTTTCTAAATACTGGATTATTGTCGTTTTCGTCCTCAACGATGATATTCAAAACGCCTGAAATGTTGAAAGAGGTTATAAAGAATAGGTTAGAAATGATTAGGTTACCTGTGACAATTTGCTTTCCATTTTGTGCATTTGTATCTTCAACTGAAACTATAAGTTTTATTGTTTCTACAGTTTCACGATCCAGGACTTTGACTATCCGCAGAATTCCGGTATTTGGATCCAGTTCAAATGTGGCATCAAGATTGACTTCTGATGATTTGATGAGCCGACCTTCTTGTGTCCTTCCTTCGGTTCCAGATGAATCGATTGTATATTTGAGTCTGGCATTTGAATCAGGATCTGTTGCTTTCAATCGTGCGATAACATGACCGACTGCTGTATTCTCGCGTACGATTATTTCCGAAGGGACAACCAACGATGGCATTTTGTTGTTGACGTCTGTAACTTGGACATCGACTTTCACCAAAGAGCTTCTCCTTTGCTTTCCAATCCCTCCATCCAGTCCCATCACACTCAACGTATACTTGGTAGTCCTGGGCTGAGTCAAGTCAGGATCAAGTTTCGCACCGTTGGCTACACTGATGACACCCGTGCTAGAGTCGATCACAAACTTATCTCCCGCCCCTTCCACAATTCTGTACACTATCTCATTATTCGGCGCAGAACCATCACCATCATGGGCAATAACTTTCAATATTGAAGTAGATCCTGGCGTATCTTCAGGTATAACAGTAGAATAATTCAGAGATTCAAAAACAGGTGCATGATCATTCACGTCTTGAACATAAATCGTAACCGTAGCAACAGAAGACATACTAGGCCTCCCTCCATCCTCTGCTTTAACCTATAAACTTTTTATTAATTTATATTTCTAATTTATTTTTAATTACTTGAAGTGTCACAGGATAATTTCCAAGAAGAGCGTTCTTCTCGGGTTTCATCAACGCTTCGAAATCGACCGGCTTCTTCGGCTTTAACTCTCCAGTCATCGGGTCTAGAGTGAAGTTGTCCTTAAAATGAGACCATCCAACCAAAGAGTACCTTATTTCGCTATTTCTGGTCCCTGGAAAAACTAATTAAATTAAATAATTAATTTAATAATGTTTACCATTAAGATCAGCATCTCTGGCTTCAAGAAACAGAGGAGATTCAAAATTTTTCTCGTTTTCAAGCAATCGAGCTTCATATGACGATTGCAAAAATACTGGCGGGTTGTCATTTACATCTTCTACGTTTATTACAAGTTGTACTGTATTTCTAAAATAAAATAAATAATAAATCAAAAATAAAATATTTAAAAAATTAATACCTGTTTCCTAAACCTAAGTCATCTCTCGCTTCTACTGTAAGATAATGTTTTGGTATGAACTCCCTGTCAAACATCGGCATTTCGGATTTGATAGTAATAGCACCGGATAAAGGATCAAGGGATAATCTATAATAAAAAGATAATATAATCAAATAAAATAAAATACAACACATACAAATCAGCAATAGATCCACCAAGATTGGTATATCTGATCCCTTCGCTTCCAAATTTCCCCGAATCCATATCCCGAGCATAAATTATAGCAACTGTTGTTCCCGTAATCGAATTTTCCGGCACAGAAACCTCATATAAAGGCTTGCTGAATTCCGGGAAATTATCGTTCATATCTCGTATATACACGGAGACTGGGACTGAATCCGATTTCGGGTTATTGGTAACTGTTTCTTTGGCGACAAGCGTAAAGTTGATCACTAAAAAAAATTTTTTATTGATTTTGAAAAAAAAATAAAAACTTACTATTTAATTTTTCATAATCGAGTTTTGTAGGGTCTTTGACTCGTATTAAAAATGATGCTTCGTTCACACCACGATGGGGAGTTACTTCAAAGATGTCATTATCGCCGATAAGTACCATTTCAAAAGTTCCATTGTTTCCCTTAAAATTTAGGTTAAATTTAATTTTTTTAAATTTTTTATGAAATACCTGATCGTAATCGTAAACTTGAGGAACAGCAGGAGGTAAAAATGTTAAAGGTGTGTTGACCTGAGCATTTTCGTTGACACTGCAGACGTATTTTTCGCTCCGGAATTTTGGAGATTCATCATTTAAGTCTGTCACTATAATGGTAACTTCAGTTTTGGCAGTAGGTGGAGGAAAAACCGTCCTCGACTCTTCTCTTGCTTGAATCTCAAGTATAAATGCGCCGTTGTTTTGATTCAGAATCTCTTCTCGGTCGATTTTTTTGAGCGTAAAGACCGTCCCAGATTTCGAATCGACTTCAAAAACTCCTCTTCCTTCCCTATTCGTTATGCTATATGTAATTTTGTTGTTTATCCCTCTATCACCATCAATTGCTCGAACTAAAAATATAAAGATATACAATTTGTAAAGGTGATATTTAGTAGCAACCTTGAAGGACTGATGTCCCAACAGGGGAGTTTTCGACAATCCGAGTCACTGGAGAAGCGACAATAAATTCTGGAGGTTGATCCTCAACATCTTGGACTTGAATTACAAGAGCGGCAGTGCCAGTATTAATCTAAAAAAAATTTATTATTGAATTTTTATTATTTAAATTATTTTTACTCTATCGTTGTTGGATCTGTCAACAGCTAAGACTTTGAGCTGGTAAAGGTATTTCTTTTCGTAGTCCAATTTTCCGACAAGACGAACAATTCCTTTACCATTAACCGTTGAAACTGAGAACACAGAATCTTCGTTGTCTTGTGTATCTAAGCTATACACCACCTAAAACAGAATTAAAATTTTTGAAAAATGAAGGTAACACTTTACTTGTCCATAAGGGCCTTCATCTGCATCAAGTGCTTCTAATTTGGTGAGAATGCCCGGCTCGCTGTCTTCTGGTACGGTGATCGTACTTTGGTACGGTTTGAATATTGGGACGTTGTCATTGACATCTTCGACGAGGAGGAGCATACTTTGAGTTATAAAGTTACCATCGCCTAGGCGACCATCGGTTAATGTCAGGACAAGCATGTACTCGTCCCGCACTTCCCTATCTAATTCTTTATTAAGATAAACATTTGCTTCGTTGCTTTTGAGATTCTCGATCGAAATGACGTCCGAGCCGCTGTATTCTTTGACGCCGAATGTAAGCGGATCGCCATCTGGGTCCATACCTCGCAGCCGATAAATTAAAGAACCTAAAACAAAATTAGAGCAGAAAATTTTTCTAGATGAATCTTACCGACTGGGGTGTCGGATCCTTCTTTTAACCGTAGGACGATTTCGGTTTGTCCGTCTATGAGAAAACGTGGAGGGCGATTTGCTAGAGTCGATTGGAAGAGAAGGTAAAAAATGAGGAGGTAAAGACGCCCCCGATCGTGTGTCCATCTCGGCTTCATACCTACTCGGGTGCATCACTCGAAATCCTCAGATGATTTCCAAACGTTTTTTTGCTTCTTTTAACTTTTTTCTAAGGTTTTCTTCAAAAAGTCCCGGAGTCGCCTCTTTTTCATTTTACTGGTTCACCTGAAAAAATATAAAAATTGTTAAATGTGTCGGCTCTCAGAATTGATGAATTGTAAAAAATTAGCAATTACTCCACTTTTCCCAGGGGATTGAGGCAAAGGGACTGCTGCAAGGTTATGAAAAGAGTGTATTTTAGCCAGAGTGGAAATTTTTTATAAGACTTTTGATCTAAAAATTGCCTGGGAGGCGCCGTGACGACCACCTCAATAGCCTACTTCCTACGGAAATCCGCTTAAAAAAAAAAAAAAAGTAGCCCAGCACCATTCCTCCCATATCCCAGAGAAGAAAAGGGTATATCAGCAAGAGGGGACCTTATCAGCCAAGTGGACCATTTCCTTGAAGACTCTTGAGTCTTGATCTCATAAAATAATAGCCAAGCACATCCATTCCTCCCCTCCTACCCCAGGGGGTGAGGCAAGGGGACTGCATAAGTAGGTACATAGTAAGTATTCTTTTATGTACATAATATGTATAATATGTGCCCCTATATAATATAAAATTATTTATAAAAACAATTTATCACATGGGAAGTTAAATATAATTATCGAATTGAAATACATAATCTGTAGGTACATAATTTATTAGTTACTCATACCTAGAATATAATAATGTATAGGTTTAGAATAGTTTTATTATTTTTAAATAAAAGAGTAGCTCTCTAGTTAAGCTATTCAAAAGTCAAGAGTTAGGCGCCCCCTCCAAGATCGGTCCCATGGTGTAATGGTTAGCACTCTGGACTCTGAATCCAGCGATCCGAGTTCAAATCTCGGTGGGACCTTAATTTTTTTTTCTCGCTTAAAAAATTAATTTTATTTTTAATTAATCATTTAATTGATTATTTTATCATTATTGAATAGTATCTTTTGGATATTATGTTTTATTTTCTATTAATGAACTTGTTTGCCTTTGGCTATAAATTTTTTTTCACATTCTTTCTCTACGATAGCGACGAATGTCCTACTTAGGGATCCTCTGAACATCTTGCTCGTGAATATAGAGGTTTCTAGGCCCAAAGCATCTATCACATAGATAGGTTTCATTCCTTTTGAAATCCGCTAAAAAGTAATTATTGTTAACATTCATTTCGTCAGAGGACGTGGGAAACATGTCATAAGAATCTTAGGCGTAAAATTAGCCTAAAAGTTGATTCTTTACTCAATCCTATTTCCTATTTTTGGTATCAAGGTGTTTTCTCCCTGAAACCTTAATTTTATAGATCAAACAGAAGCCAGCGACGCTCCTTATTTGTTTGGCAATTGACAATCCAGGAGGAGGTGGATGGTTACAAAACGTTTCAAGTAAAAGTTCATGGAAAACTGAAGAATTTGCAGAAAAAAGGGAAAACTCGGTCCAAAGTTGGAATCTTCAATTTTTGAAAATAATAAAGCAAAATGATTTTTACAACGAAAAATACAATTGTACTGAATGTACCAAGCCATTATCTCTGGGCTACATTTCTCGTGGAAAAAATCGCGTTTTGAGTGTTCCTGAATGATATTTGATTAGGTCAAAGCGTCACATTTTATTAGGAACCTCCATTAGAGCAATTACCGTATTTGAAACTGGGAAGTTAAAAAAAGGTAAGGCGGACACGTGATAAATCTTCTTTTGAGCCTCGAGCAAACACATCAGTGAGGCGTTGAACCCTCAGCTTTTCAATTGAAGGGTTAATAAAGATGAGAGATGCTGTTTCAACTCTGTTCACGTAACTTTTATATACCTCCGTGTTTATTCTGAGCGTCTCACGCTCTTTTATCGTGAAAGTCCTTTTGTTTATACGGAACCTTCAGCCGAGCAAAACGGAAAATTGTCTAGAATTTTAAAAAAGGAACTGGGCTAAGACGTTTTAAGAAGTTTTAAGAGAAAACTGTTTTTTTCACACCTGAGGGTACTAAAGTGCGATGGTGACTCGAGAGAAAGGTTAATGGTCGTCCACAATTTAAGTTTTCAAAAGAAGAGGGTTATTTTTTTCTTTTTTAAAAGCATTCCAAAAGACTATGCAGTTATTTTTTCCGTTCTTGGTAAAATGAAACTTAAACTTTTGAAAAGATGTTAAAAATCCGCACCTAGATATAGTTCGTTGTGTGCTGATAAAAAAGGCATGAAGAACGAGGTGGAAAATTAATAATCCAAACGTGACGGTTTGACTAAGCACACAATGGCCCGGTCGGCGAGTAGGTAATGTAAACAATAATCATGTTTCCTGGCATACAACAGCTTCCGGAACTCCCAATGTAGCGGATGTGCGTGAAAACGTTGAGCCCTTCGCACGACACAAGTTGCTCAATGAACTTGAGAGCGTGCCCTGATTTAACAAAGGTTGTTGTTGCAAATTGCAATAACGTCACTTTTGTACTGCGGATGTTTCTTGCGGAAGCTGCAGATCAGCAGATCTCTTTGACGTTCCCGAAGGTTCTAACTTCAGTATCTTCTTACTGGTTCACAACCTTTCCAGCGGTGCATCCTAAACGTGTGGCTCTCCACATGGACAGGAGATAATGCAGGCTCTGTAGGGAAGAATTGATGGTTATGGTTGGTTCAGCTAGCTCACGATGGCGACATCTTCATTCCGAATGGCAAGATTGAGTGTTCAGAATCCTGAAATTTACAATAGGATATGTGAGGACACCGGGTCAGTAATCGGCACGTTTTTCTGGAGCAGAAGGTCCTTTCACTCCACCCCCGACCTTTCACGACCGGCGCATACGAAGAGAAAAACTTCGAGTCCATCTTCACTCTCCTTTTTTAAAATTTCCATTTTTAACGCGTATTCCATTATAGAGTAACAATTTTCGGTTTTAATGAGCAGATTCTCCAGATGAGATATTATCCACGGTTTTTAGATTGTCGTAAATCTTGGACGCAGTTGCAGAAATCCGCAGAAATTTTAAGTTCTTCTCTATACAAAATTAGCATTTTATACAAAAAATAATGTTTTTAGCCAAATCATATAATTACCGTGGGAAGTGTCATTTAGAGCAAAAATGAGACCTTTTTAAAAAGCGACAAAATGAACCCTAATGAAGAGATCAGCGGTACAAAAAATGTGCCACGGAATTGCCGTGGAAAGATTTCACACAAACGTCTTGATTTTTACCGTGACAAAGCCGTTATGAGGTTTCCCATGGCAAATAAAAATGATCTAAATCTTAAACAGTCGCTTTTTTTAGGATATAAAAAATTTCGTGAAGTTGCTGTTAATTTTTTTTCCAAGACCCGTTTTCATGAGGTTTGATAGACCTAACGACTCAGGTGGTCTTGTAATTTAGACGTTTCACTTGGGCTAATGAAATGATGAGAAGAAAAAGATATTTTTTTAATCAAAGGTGGACTGTAAATTCCGAAACGTGTAGTATTGATAAAGCGATTTCTCGAAAGAAATTTAATTTTTTCACCTTTAACATAGACTTCTTCACGTGATATGATGCAACCTTTTCTCCAGAAATCAAGGAATTTGGGGAAAAAGAAGAAAGTTTGAAAAATTTCCTCTTTTGTTTTATTGGAATTTTTTGAAAAGTCTTTGTTTTGTTTTCCGGGATGGTCAGGTAGATCACCCTGGTGGAAATGTTGACCCCACCTGCTCTCCAGGCATAATTAACTCTTGCGGTGAGCTGCGGTGCGTGACCCTACTTTATGAATCGCCGGTCACTGGCAAGGTCGATGTACATTCGAATAATAAAAAAAAAGTTCCATTTTCCATCCATTTAAAACAATGAAACAAAAAATCTAGTTCAGAAAAGGAGGAGATTGAAGACTTCCTTGCTTTACACCCAGCTAGAGTGGACCAGCCGATTATCTGCCAGACTGCCTGACGAAAAAAGGTATCCAAGCAAACCCCCCTTAGGTTTTAGCAAGGAATAGATTGACATCAATAATTGTGGGATCCGACCAACAGGGTGCAGCAGAACGACCCTCAGTTCGTTATTTTAAGTACGAACCTTATGTTTTGACGATGGAAATTGATTTTACCCTTGATTTCCAGTAACTTTTACTTAAAGACTTTTTTTATAGGACCAAAAGTTCCGGAGTGACGAATAGCTGGTCCATGTTAAGTGGCACTTAACTCCGGAACGTTTGGTCCTACCAAAAAAATGGTTCAAACAAAAGTTACTAAAAATCAAGCCTAGAATCAATTTCCATCGTCAAAACATGGTTCGTATTTAAAATAGCAAAGTTAGGGTCCTTCTGGAGCACCCTGTAGGTCGGATGCAAAAGCACATGATGCCAACCAATTTCTTGCTGAAATCCAAGGGGGGTTTACTTCAAAACTTTTTTCCGTTAGGTCAAAAATTTGGCAGATAATCGGCTTGTCCAAGCTGGCACGCCCTGTAGTCTTTGAAAGGGTGGCATGTAATGACAGAGGACACCCTAAACCCGCGCGACCCAACCATGTGGCTGGTCCTACTATAACCTTGCCCTGCAATCAATCCCTTGTTGGTCATAACTCATAAAGTTTTAGCTTTGAATGGTCAATTTTCATAAAAATAAGTAACTTTCATCTTCAGCCCATCCCACCTACCAGGCCCATTTCTTTCATTACAAATTACGCATCAGATGGCTTGTAATCAAGCATTATTTAAAAAAAAAAATTTCTATAATTTTTTTCACGATTTGTCAAGAAGGTTGGATCTAAATAACCACTCCCTTCATTAGCTCTCCAGGAGATTCCCAGAGCCCTATATAAGGATATAAATAAAAGTGAATTTTTTCTCTTTCTAAATTATAGTCTTTTAATCATTCGAACCATCAATTAAATTATTTTTTGACATGAAAGCTGTTTGGAATGGCTTTCACGACGGAATGTCGGTTTTTTCGGTCTCGATTTTTAACGTCCGTATTACCTTTTGTCAAGGATATCAGGAACTCGTATTAGTTGCGGGATTTTTTTGTACCGCTCACTTAGGTATTTTAACGGTCAATTTGTACCAAAAAAACTACATTGTATCAAAACAGAGAAAAATTTAAAAACGGGTAATCTACTTAATTTGAGGCTAACACGTTTTGTCTGTTTTTGTCGACTTGAAATGGCTAGTGAGGTTAATAGCAACGATTAGAAGAAACAAGAAAAAAAATCCGCCTTCTCTTTAGTCGATCATAATTGCTTGGAAACGTTTCTAATCCTTTCCCATCCGATGAAACCAGTTCGCTTTTTCGCTTCTTTCCTTTTTTGAACGCTTATTTTTTTAATAAAAAGAAAAGTACGAGATCAATGTGGCTATTTTGGCACATTTACATGAGACGTTCTCACATTAGCGTTTTAATTAATGGCTTTAATCGCATTGATCTAAAGATCTGCAACCAGTGGTTTGTCTACAACTCAATTTGTCTACAACTTAGTAGTCTACAGTTAATAAGAACACTTAAGTATTTGAAAAGAAGATGATTTTCACGAACAAGGGACCTAGGGTTTTTCATCAGGCTTGTCTATAAGTATTCGTCCTCCAAAAACCAACTACATAGCTACCTTTAAAATGAGTATAGTCTCGACTTTCTAGGACTTTCCGTTCTCCTGTAATTTTTTTCTTCAAAAATCGGTCCTGAGAGCAAGTCAACTTTGGCGATCGATATCTCCTGAACAGCTCAATCGACTTCAACTTTTGGAAGCTTATTAGAAGCAAAATTTAATAATCTTTCATTTTGTACTAAGTAATCAAGTCGCTAGAACCCATAGTTTTTGAGATAGAGGTCAAAAAGTGAAAAGGGTCAAACTAGATCAAATGCACCTTTTGCATGCCTCTTTATCGACCTCTGTCAACTAGACTAAATGTAAAGAAAAACTAGTTTTTAATTTAGAGGTAAATTTTTGGATAAAAAAGGAAAGAATAGTGTTGGAAGTAAGTACTTACTTTTTATAATTTTGATAACCATCTAAGAGCCCATAAAACCTGTGAAACAAAAGGAAAATATTAGTTGAATTAAAAAAATACAAATCGTAAAAATAATGTTCAGTAGGAACAAATTGTTAGTTGAGATAAAATGACTGGAGTGTTTTGGGTTTTGACAAGGCGAATTAGCGAACCTTTCATATATAAAACATAACCGCTTCTCCCACAGTTTCTCTATCATGCTAAACAGAACGACCGGAGTCGTTTTTTTACTTTCACCGATGGGTGGGTGTGAAGGGTCCATTCATTCATTCGTTTGTAACCTTGGGCTAGGTCCACTTTGACGGATGAAATGAATTTTTAAGCGGTTCGAGTATTTGTAATAACTCAATTATGGTGATTTATGGACTTCACTCTAGGGTAAGTTCGAAATCGATTTTCGATGATTAAACCGTTTCATTCGACCTCTCTGGTAAGTGGATTAGATATTTGAGTTTTGTTTACAGTCACTCTATCCATCATAAATGGTTCGATTTTGGTGCTGTAATGAATTTTTCTTCAAAAGGACCTCGGGAATCGCATCTCTAACGAGGCCGGAAAACCGTCGTTTTTGAGGTTTTTTAGCGAAAACTCCAGGAGAACTTTTACCAAGAGCAAATCAACTTTGGCCATCGATATTTCCTGAACGGCTCAATCGACTTCAACTTTTGGAAGCTTATTGGAAGCGAAATTTAATAATTATTCATTTAGTACTAAGTAATTAAGTCGCTAGAACCCATAGTTTTCGAGCTAGAGGTCAACAACTGAAAAGTGTCAATTTGGTCAGTGGGGACTAAATGCCTGCCAAATGTTCAAATCTTCGAGATGCAAGTCGCTAGGTTCCTTTGTCAGTCTCTGGCAGGTTTAGACAGGTTTCTAAGATCCAGAGGCCAATATGGAGGAAATAGAGTACGTTGACTCAGGAAATAAAGAAAAGTAGGAACAAATTAAACAAATCAATAACCAATTCTCATCCTTTAACACGTTCCGAACTCTCGACCATCACGACTTTTCTTTGAATTATTCATTTCCACCCGGATAATAATAAAAAGGAAAAAAAAGATCCTATCGGCATTTAGAATATTACGATTTGAATTTTTGAATAATACTTATTATAAAGAACAAATAAGCATAAAAAGAAAAGTTCTTTGAAAGTTCAGAGAGACAAGGAGCGGAAATCACGAATACGTCGAACTTCATCTAGAACTTATAAATATTCTATTAGGAAGAAGAGTGAAAATAAAAGGTTCGATAAAAGGAATTCTGAAGATTTGACGCAATTGGGTTTTTTCTTTCATTCGTGACAGGAGATGTTTCTGAAAGGCACGATAGGGCTACCTTCGCGTGATGACCCGTCGACGAGGAAGAGAAAACACCGTTTCTCAGGGATACGCTCAATCTTTGCGTATTATAGCGAAAAAAGAGACAATTATTACAATTTCTAATCGCAAGGAAATATCTTAAGACGTGCAAAGTCCCTCCGAGGTAACACATCGCTGGAGGATCGAGTAAGTTCAAGTCTCTTTTGAGGGCTGAGGAGTAGTCTAAGCAATTTTATGCATCTACCATCATTTTTAGCTCTTTAAAAGAGCTTTCCAACTATATAAACGGTATAAAACCATTTAAAAAAAATGCGAAAATGTAGTTTTTGTCCATTACCACTGGTTGCCAGATGGTTAACTTCGTAACTGCATAAAGATAAATCGTATACGTCATTAAATGTCCGAATCCACTGCAGATTTGATTTCTACGAATCATGGCGCAATAAATTACAAGAACATACTCGGGAGTCAAGATCAATCATTCAAGTGAAAAAAATCAATTTCGAGTTACAAGTGTAAATTAGATTACCGACTTCAACCTTTAACATTTCCTACCTTCCCCAGGCTATAATCAAAAGGCTGCCTCAATTTTGAATTGACACCCTGAATTTTCATAATCCTCAAGGCCTAATTAATATCTAATTTAGCGAGAATAAAAAACCCCAACGATACGAAACAGTTATTTATGACTCTTTAGACCTTTTCTTATGCAAATTCGATCGGGTTATAGGTCGCGGGCGGTTTAGCCTCGAGATAACGAAAGAAACGTAATTTTACGAGATTTCATATTACCCGCCGGGCTTCTCTTATGTTTTTATGATTATTTCAACCTGTTTTCTCTATTAAAATGATTATCTTTTTGTTCACCTTTCTCCACATACGAGGCAGATGTAGATACCTGGATACAAATTGCCAATATCATCGCTATTATGCAACTTGGTTAAAAGTCTTCTTTTATCTGAAAGCCAAAGATTTCAGCAGAAAGGTGGAAGTCTTGTAAACTTTCAGTAGCTGAGTGGTATAATGCGATGTAAATAAATGGATTCTAGTTCATCATAAATCGCTACTCGATATTTTCTTCCCGCCCACTTGATGATAAAAACATGTCGTGAACGTTGTTAATTAGTTTTTTGCTTTTTTAATTACTTGTAAGGCACACCCTTGAAAACGGGTTTTCTAGAAGTAATCCACAATTTCACTAACGATTCAATTACAAGAGATTTCAGACGGAATAAAAAGTGAGAGCCGACGAGGGCTCGTAAATCATAAGAATAATTTTCGATGTCCGAAAGAAAAAAATTAAGATCAAGGCCTTTCATGAATGATGGATCGTCCGGGAATGGACGTCCGTTGTTCGAGAGTTCAGGCGGAAACTGGCCGGTTTCTTTAATGAAAATTCTCTGATTGATCTAAATATTTTGATTTCTAGAACTTTTTTTCTTTCTTAAATTGTCACTTTCTTCTAAAGTAGCCGAACGAATCAGAAAACGACGACAAAATTGTCGGGTGTAAACGAGGAACGTGCGCGGAAAAACGCTCAGCGGGGGTTACAAGAAATCTTCAAATTAGGATAAATTCTTTTCTGCATAATACAGGAAATGAGGCCGAATTTTAAAATTCCATAACCTGAAAAATAGAAAAAACATTTACATGAACGTTCAACCATGCTAGATTTCATAACTGACCGTTCAAACTTCCATAACTTCCACAATTTTTGATCGATTTTATCGATACTTATATCGTTGGAAAGCTCTTTCAAAAAGCTACAATTTGTTTTAAATGCTTAAAATCTTTTAAACCACTCCTTAGCCTTCGAAAATGGGCATACATAATTCGATGCATCCTTTGAAAGTAGTATGAAAAGAAAAACCAAAAGAAAACATCCTGAGGGTACCTTCTTTGTTAAAATATCATTGCTTCATTATAATAACTCAAGAGACTTTTTACCTTGTAAAGGTCATCGTTTCATCTCCGCTAATATTGTTAGCGAAAAACTTTCACTTCAATAAGCAAAGAGGGCTTGAAATGAAAGTCTTATTATTATTAAAATATTTTAAAATAACAAACAACCGTTTTGTTCGATCTTTTCAAGAGAGACTTTCTTTTCAGTATAAAAAAGATCGTTTTCCGTCAGAACAGGTCTAAAACGAGATTCTGAAGGCGTTGAAAGCTCGTGCGCTCAAAATATTAGTTGATGCCATTAATTAATCGGATTTGCCCACCTCATCTTTTCGATATTCGATATTCAAGTTGCCCAATCCGAACCTTTGATCCTTCTAATTGAGATTGACACAACCGTCCAAGAAAAAAAAATTTTTATTCGATAACAGTTTTCGATAAGATATTAAATTGGATAATTAAATCAAAATTACACCTTAATCGGGTCGTTTAGTATTTGAACGATTTATCACAACTATCAAGTTTTCTAATCTCTTAATTACCGAAGAAAAAAAAGGCGGATGTCCATTGATTTGGCCGCAAGGATAGAAGTTCGCCTTCGCGCCCTTCGTATCTTTTTTAATGGATCTCAGATATCATTGTAAGGCAAAAAAAAGTCCTTGCTATTGTCCGAGCCTACACGTGGATACCCTTTGTCGGCACGTATGCAAAAATACTTTAATTTTAAAGGACATATGTTTGAAAAAGACTCGTTTTCCAATTTTTCATTGATTTGGAAGAAAAAAAAATCCTCTAAAAACAGTCGATTTTGCTTATTCAGAGTAACTCAAACAATAAAAAAATACCTAACAGTAGGTTTTCATTTACTGGCACAAAAAAAAAGGTCGTTTTTTGTGATTCTTGGAAGGAAGAAAAGCCAGTTTGCGTTGTTTTGGCAATTCCAGCTTTATTTTGAGCAATTTCTACCC
The DNA here is from genome assembly GCA_018703685.1 of Orius laevigatus. Taxonomy (NCBI): domain Eukaryota; kingdom Metazoa; phylum Arthropoda; class Insecta; order Hemiptera; family Anthocoridae; genus Orius; species Orius laevigatus. The sequence continues at coordinate 74,673 of JAGWEN010000234.1, forward strand.
TTAATATCGTTAAGTTATTGCGGGACTTTTTCTCCACGATTGCTTTTAAATTGACGTTTGATGGATATTTTTTGGTTTGTTTTCGAAAAGTACCCGAAGAAAAGAAGGCGCACCTTGAACCATTCAAATGTCAAAAATAACAAGGTGTTAAAAGATAAAAGAAAAAGTTATTGCACAACCCAGAAAACTTTTATCGGAAACTCCTCTCGAGGAACGCTCCTCATTTCTGCACGCTATTCAGTCGAGCGGAATAGTCCAAAGATTAGTCTTAAAAAATGAGAGAAGGGTCCTCTGGAAGAGCGAAAATTAGGTTTCGGATATCCAGAACATGTTTCACGAAAATTCATGATGATGAAAGGGTTTGACCCCGAGACTTCATAGGCTCCGACTTGTCTTCAAACATGCAAATCATAACTTTTCAATAAAACATTAAACGTGAATGAAAATCTCATTTGTCATTACTTCAAGGCTCTTTTCTCACGTCTCTCCACACTTTCATGTCAAAATATTTATAAAAATCAAACTTGAAAATAGGGCATTCTATGATCAGATTGCGAGGCCATTTCCTGCGACATTTTTTGGTGAAGGATCGAGATTTCATCTGTTTATTCAGTTTCCAAATACTCGTCTCATCCTAATGAGCATAACTCCGTCCTAAACGCTTTTCCGCCACGAAAACAAAGGCTCTTACGTAAAAAAAGAGGATTCCTTCGTATAAAGTTGCACAACTGGACTTAAAACTCGCCTCCAGAACAGCCCCCTAATGGGTCATGATTCCTCGACTCACGAACTTGTAGATCACAAGAGACTTGAACAGTCGGTTAGGGGAGTAGACCCTTTTTTTTGCATAATCTCCTTTAATTGCAAAAAGTACATTTTTTAAACGTAAAAACAATGGGAGGTCAAAATCCAAATAAATCGTCAACACCCAAATTATTCTTGCGCAATCCGTTCCGCAATAGGAATACAATGGAGCACTAAATTTGATTTTTCTGTCTCTTAGCTTTTTGGAAGGTAAATTATTGCTTTTTAATTTCCTCTTATTTTGCCCTAGAGGGTTTTTTATCCACTTTCACTCTCTTTAGTTTATTACTTCCCTTCTTTTACGAAATGAGCGAAAAGGGGATAAGTAAGCTTTTGTTGCTCTGAGGATCAAAAATATTTTGTGACTGTTTCGACCTATTTTTTTAAAGGTCGATGCGTAAAAAAACCGATTTTACGCTTGAACGATTGTTTTTGAAAATATTAATTACTTTCTATTCGTGCGTTCGGAATATAACGAAAAAAAAAATTGCCCGGTGTTAATTAAAAAGAGGGGAATCGGAAAGGAAAGGACGTTATAAAATGTGGAAGAAGTTCGGATGCGGACGCAACGCAATTAATTAAAAGTTATTAGATTTTTATTCTTCTGTGTCAAATCGTTTTCTCACACTTTGATTAAACTTTCTTGTATAAAAATAATCTTTTCACTTTTTAAAACTAAAAGTTTTTCTCCAACTTGGCCCTTGGGGACTTCGTTGTAGTATATTTGAGCTGCTCAATTTATGTAGCGGCAGAGTGGCCCTGTGGTATCGTGCGCAACAAGCTGAGACGAAAACAGCATTAATCTTAATCAAATTTTTAATCAAGCCCATTTTGAAAAAAACCGTCCCAAATCGGCCTAGTTTTTAATCTTTAGCTCGAAAACTATGGGTTCTAGCAACTTGACCAAGAAGTAAAAAAATGAAAGATTTTTAAATTCTGCGTCTAATCATTTTTTAAAAGTCAAAATCGGTCCAACTGTTCAGGAGATATAGATAGTCAAAGTTCGCGAATTTTTGTAGGATTGAATTTTGAACAATATCTCGTTTTATCATACATTTCTGAATTAATATTGTACATTCTGAATGTCTTTTCAGGAGGGATTTAAACCATTATAGACGATAAAGATACTTTACAGGAGGGATCTAAACCATTATAGACGATAAAGATACTTTACAGGAGGGATCTAAACCGTTATAGACGATAAAGATACTTTACAGGGGGGATCTAAACCATTATAGACGATAAAGATACTTTACAGGAGGGATTTAAACCATTATAGACGATAAAGATACTTTATAGTTTATAGGAAGGATCTAAACCATTATAGACGATAAAGATACTTTATAGTTTATAGGAAGGATCTAAACCATTATAGACGATACAAGATGGTTTTAAACCGCGGGATCTGTTTTCTGCGTTTGTTTTAGAATTTTCAAAGCGAGATCATTTCTAAATCATTAGGAATATCAAAATTTCCCTTTAAGTATTCGTCCTTTGTAATTCAATTACCTTTAAAATGAGTATCGTCTCGACCTTCTACGTCTTACCGTTTTCCCTTATAATCCATAAATGTATGATAAAATGAGTCGTACAAAAAATGGTCAACTTGGACCATCTTATGGACTATCCTGAACGGCTAAACCAATTTGAAAAGCTCATTAGACACGCTATTAAATCATCTTTCATTTTGTAATTCTTGGTCTATTTGCTAGAATCCAGTTTTAGCAAAATCGCGGACAAAGCACAGGGGGTGGATGCGTAAATTGGATTTAGAACTTCGTAATGGTGCCAAATAAGCTTTGAGTTCAATTTTCTATCAGCTTAGCTCAATTTTAGCGTGATCAAGCTATCCTCAAATGGTCATAACTCATTTTTGTTCCCAAGAATGGCCTTGAAAAACTAAGGGTCGTAAAAATTAATATTTGGTCTCAGAAGAACTGGATTGAAAGAGCGACTTTCCAAACGTGACGGTCCTATCCTTGCACCTTGTCCAGGGGACACGAAAATTACTTTCGCCCCCGATCGCCTCCCGTCCTCCCCCGCCGAAAGTTCTCAATCACTGCCCTACATTTTCTAACGTTCCTGGAGGTCGACTAATTGAACGTACCTCGTGGATAATTCAGGACGGCACTGATGCTTCCCGATGATGATGACCACCTAATACACACAATTTTCTTTATGTTCAATTAACGAAAACCATCTTTTGGTCATAAAAAGATGATGCTTCCTGATAACTCCATAGATCCGCTCGGCCTCACATGTACGGTTTTCCGCCTTATTTTGGTTGTTAATTGGATTTGGTCAACGGCTCAGCGTTTAATTAAAGCAGCACACTTTTCAACTGGACTAAAAAGAGTTCTTAAGCGTGTTTTTAGGGAGGAGATGTCAATTATGCACTTATAAGGGACGGGTCACGATTTTAATTGTCCTTATACGATTCGCTTTCAGGATAACGGCTTAAGGTGGCAATTATTCGCCAAATAGCTATTGAAATTAAAAGTTTAAAACGCTCTTTTGCTCGAGGGATGCATAATAAAATCCAGGGCACGAGATTGGTACATTCATAGAAGATTTTTTGAAGAGTACAAAGACCTCAGGTCAAAATACAGTTCTGGGTTAATAAGATCGGGCAATAAAATCGATCAAACCGCCATGTACCGGGAGTTTGTATACTTGTGGTGTACTTAGAGGTGAGGCAGCCTCTAAAACCGTCGAACCGTGAAGAGCCAACCTAACACCTGCCTTTCAAAAGCATAAAAATATTTTCATTGAGTGAAAGTTTAATTTTTCAAATAAGCCCTTATTTTGACGTATAGCGGTTTGCGTTCGCCAGAAGGCTTAACAACGTGATTGGTACATTTCACTACTTTTTGTTCAGATTTTTCGATATGGAACTTTCAAAACCAACAGTCCTTGTACGCCGACCTACGACCTCGCTACTTCCCGTGATTCACTCAGAAAAATCCGTTATGGACTTTCATTAATATCCTTTTGTTTCACCCGGAAAAATTTATTGGAAGATGGTCACGCGAAGAATTCGTCCGAGCGGAACAGGAACAGATCAAGCGGATCCGCTAATCTTAAAATATGTCGGACAAAAAGGAAATAAAAGATTCGAAACGTTTAATTATCAAGTAAAAAAATGAAAACTGAAGGCTTTAATGTAAGTGAACCTTGCGAACCGGGGCACTCTTTTTTTATGAGAGGAAGTACAAACTACCAAACTTTCATTGTGTCAGGAAAGTGATGAATTTTTCCTTCATCGAATAGGTCGATCAAGGATTTTTTTACACAAAACAATAATAATTGTAAAAATTTCAATTTTTTAGCGAAACTTTTCCCCTCCATATCTCCTTTACTATTGGTCTTAGACAAAATTTTGGTAGTAAGATTTTGTAGCGAATTGCACGAGGAACAATTTTGAACTAAGTAGTTAAACCGCTAGGTCTTGTATTTCACGAGTTATTTGCAAAAACCATGTAAAAGGTCCCAAAATCAGCAGATTTGCAGCTTCTGGCCAGTTTGGATTTGTACAAAGGAGCAAAAACGGTAGTACTTAATTAAAATGTACTTCTCAAGTAATTTTTTTTGGTCGGAAAATGCCACTTTGTTAGGCCGAAAGGGGGAAAAAAAGCGGTGTTAAATCACCTCAGGCTTTCTCACGCTCCCATCCACGACAGATTTTTTTGTCTTCCTGTTTCTTTCCAGTGTCTTACCGGGGAGACGTTTCAACTCGTTAGCGTCATTTTTTTGCGTACGCCATGCGAAGGGTGTTTACTTTCATCACGGCTTTCCGAGCAAATTCGTAAGGATCGACGCCTTTTTTATCGTCGCTTTCACGTCGTGGATTATATTTTTTTCAAAATATTTTTGATATGACGGACGTGACACTGTTAAAAGCGATGAGCAGAAATCCGCGTTACGCGCAGTTAGGCGAGCAGCGACCTCGCACGACTGCAAAACATCGACGGAAACGCCCGTTATACGTCATCATCTTGTTAAATGAACTAACCGATTCAAAAGTCACCTAGAATAACAAGGATCAAGATTATCGAATTCCGAAGATTCTCGACTTTCAAAAGCGTCGCCTTCGGATCGCAGCTTTCATCACGTTGGACTCAAAAATGATAAATTTTAGGGCATTAAGGCAGTCGAGCGTGAACCCCTATACGGAATAACACGTACCCGCATTGGTAACCATTATCCGCTAATCATATGAACCAAGTTTGATGCCCAGGGTGACGTCCTATAATCCGAAAGTTGATAAAACTGAAAAATAGCAATGTATGCGGACATGATTCTGGATGTGAATACCCGTAGCATAGCCATAGCTCAACGATTTCTTGACTCAAATCGACCAGCAATTTTAGTTCCATTTTTGAGTACTAATGAGTGGTCTGAGCGATTTTAAGCGTTAATTAACTTTTTTAGATCTCTAAAAGAGCTTTCTAACGGTATAAGTATCGATAAAATCGGTCAAAAATTAAAGAGGTTACGGACGTTTGGTCATGATATTGTCCCGCATTGAAAGTGTTAATATGAACCATCTTGATCCTCAGAGCCACAAATAGTTAGCTGAAGAAGTGATCAAAATCTATTAGTTTTATGGAGGTGGGAATCAGAGTGCGACAGAGGTTGGTAACGGGTCTTCTGTTTACAATGACCAAGTAGGTTGAAATTGCCCCCCTCTTAAAACCTTTTTTATTCTTTAATTGCTCATAATCGTTCTAATTCCATAAAATTGTTCCCAATATGGACATCTCAATAGAGAGTCCTCGTTGCGTAATGGACCCTTTTCGGGCAAACAACGGGACCGCGAAATTAAGTTGTCAATCCGTAATACAAACAAAATCGATTAAAAAATAAACTTTTCAGTCGAGTCATGGTCAGGTCCAGACATCCGCTCTAATTTCTGACCGCACAAGAGAGCAGGTGTTCATCGTTGCAACAGATGCTGCCCATCCTTTGTAAAATAAGTAACAATAACGATTTTCGGCGTAATCGTCGAGGCCTTAATTTTCACGTCCGTTTCCTTGGTCATCCTTGTGTAGCGACTATCAAGTCAGGGATCGTTGACGCCGGTCACCATCGTGTCAAGGACATTTTGACGCGTTCACTGTTATTTTCATGTGTCATTTTTCAGGGTTAAATATCAAAAGGAACAAAGGAGTCGTAATCTTCAACCCCGAAAACTTAAGTCCTTGGAGACCAAAATTGATGAGCTCAAAGGGAAAACTACCATTTATTTGATTGCTAAATCATAACAATGGTTATTTTTTGCTTCAAATGAAAACATAAATTAAATTGAAAAATAACAGGTTAGTCAATAACTGCTCAATGACGTCACAAGAGCCTCAGTGAAAAACATTTTCCAAATAGTTCAAACTCGAACACTGATAGCCAAAAAATTAACTAAAATAAATTAATCTTCACTTTCGAGTGCGAAAAAGGGTTTTGCAAGGTAGTTTTGTTTCTCCCAGAACCGCTGTTGTAATCTCCACTCTATTTTTCCCCGATAATTTGTATATCACACATTCACTTTTCTTCCCTTACAAAACAATAGATATCCTTTTATCGAAAAATGATCGAAAAACGATTACGAAATAAAGATCCATGTCCGAAAAGGTCGTAGGTGTCTGAATTTCACAAAGCAAAAAAAACCTGAAAAGTAAACATGAAACGGTGTAATTTATCAAAAGGTCGAACCATCGACAAGATCTCTACGGGCGTCTTACGTATTGTTCTCCGCCTATTCTTTTAAGGATAAAAAAACAATTGTCTTCATATTCGACTACAATGGGTGTTAAACTGGTTTAGTCTTAGGTTTTCTGTAACTGAAATCGTGGTGGAAAGTTATTAACGTGCCAAAAAGAAAATAAGAGCTTAAGAATGACAAGTAACGTTAGGGTTCGAGGGCAGAAAGAAAGAAAAAAATGTGTTTTTACGCTCTGTTGGCCACCCTGTTTCATGATGGTAAGACTGGCAAGAAGTCAATTCCTCTTTGGCTTACTAAACCCAAATGTGCTCCATAGGACATTACAGGATGATTTTAAAGTTCAAAGTTTAAACCATTACCTATGACAATAAAGATACTTTACAGGGGGGATCTAAACCATTATAGACGATAAAGATACTTTACAGGAGGGATTTAAACCATTTTAGACGATAAAGATACTTTACTGGTTGGATTTAAAGCAGTATAGACGATGAAGATACTTTACTGGAGGAATTTAAACCATTATTGACGATAAAGATACTTTAAAGGGGGGATCTAAACCGTTATAGACGATAAAAATACTTTAAAGGAGGGATCTAAGCCATTATAGACGATAAAGATACTTTACAGGAGAGATCTAAACCATTATAGACGATAAAGATACTTTAAAGTTTAAACCATTACCTATGACAATAAAGATACTTTACAGGGGGGATCTAAACCATTATAGACGATAAAGATACTTTACAGGAGGGATTTAAACCATTTTAGACGATGAAGATACTTTACTGGAGGGATTTAAACCATTATTGACGATAAAGATACTTTAAAGGAGGGATCTGAACCGTTATAGACGATAAAGATACTTTACAGGAGGGACTTAAACCTCTTTTTACCTAAACCTCTTTTTCTAGGTGAAAAAGAATAGTCGAAAAAGGATCAATGCCCACTAAAAAAGAGATCAAACTCCTTCTAAAGTTGCTTAAAATAATATGTTTTTCCGGCTTTAAAAAGAGGCGAAGTACGTACAGCACTGTAATGGCTGGAATTTTTCAAAAACGTTGACAATGATGAACTTTAGAGGAGTCTTGTATTCTTGAGCGCCTTCAGCTTCTTAACTAGGAAAATGGAAGCTAAAAAATTTTAATGGGAAAAGGACTATTTGTCGTAATTACTTGTCTAACAAGACACCAGATTTTATGATCGAATTGCAACAACCAATTTCATCTTTTGGAGGTTGCACGAGTAATTTAAAAAATTACAAAATGGGCCTCTTAAAAAAAAGACCTTTTTTATGCGTAATCGAAATGTTATCTTTCAGGAAAACATCCAAAGATTCCGATACCCGATAACGTGACGTAACGAGATTCCCACATTTTTTCTCCCTAGTTTTTCTTTTACCCTTAGGTCAGTAATTGCTCAAGAATAGCAGGCTAATAGATGCTTAATAGGCCGACAAAGTTGACATATACAGGAACGTTGAGGTATTTAAAATGGTTTAACTTGAACTTTTTATCGTTTCTGAAAAAAGCGAAACAATAAAAACTGTGATCCTTCAAAATAGAAATAATGTCCTAGAAAATAAAGAAAATTAAGCAGCAAGGGTGGATTCTTCTTTTTCGACCATTATGGATATTAGCATCAAAATTCCTTCCTGGACCCCCTAGATGGATAGTCTCAACTTTTGACCGTGCGAAAATAAAAGTTTTTGCACAGTCGTTGACATCAAGGATATATCGATACAGTAGATTATTAAAAGGAATTACAAAAAAATCATTTTCGAAACTAAAATTGATCTACATTCCCAAAAACCCTATAATTACAAATCAATAAGAACTGATTGAAAATAATGACTTTCTGCAACTCAATTCAAAATTTTAAGTTTTGAAACATTTTTTCGGTCATGTCACATCGACCAAACAAAAAGACACGAAGTTTCACATATTCCGTGATATAGACTTTCCCTTTAATACCATCGTTTCCATGTAAACGAACTATTTAATGCGTTTTTTTATCGTAAAAAGTTTGACCATTTTATTATGTGAAAAAGTGAAAGTTTTTATGACTTGAAATTATTAGGTTTTATCGAAATTTGACATTAAAGGATAAAAAAATGTTCAAATCATGTTTATCTCGTCCTTGTGGGAGTTAATTAAGACTTTAAAAAGGTCAATGAAGCATCTTTAATTTAAAATTTGACATTTTAGTCTTAGAAATATTTTCAATTATTTGTAATAAAAGTGATACCGAGGCAGGAAAAAGAGGATTTAGATATACAAAGGACTTGTCTAGATCTGCAGACGTGATGGAAATGAGTATGTAGGTAATATGATATTTTGGGGCTGTGTATAATGAGGCGAATTTCAATTTTTTATGGTTTATATAAGGGGTTACGTCTATAATATCTCAAATGAGTTCATTATCTTTAAGTTTTCAGGCTTGAACGGTTTCTAAAACCGCCGTTTTGGCTACGGGGTATCTTTCGAGATCGTATATAGAAGCCGAAGCCGTAAACGACTGCCGGGTGCCGCCGCCTTTCTCCTACGCCCCTCGATCGGCTCCATCTCCATGAAGCCGTTGCGAAAACCGCGGTCGTGTGGTCCGTTTCATTTCCTCCATTTAAAAATGGGAGAAAAAAACGTTCTTTATACAAGAGACGGGCGAAAAAAAATATATTTCGTCAATTTTCGGTTTCACTTTATGGCTTGGAGTCATGCTAAAATTGAAAGGAACAAACCCAAGTTGGAAGAGAGAAAAAAAAAAGTTTTTCTCCTAGTAGCGCAGATACGGTTTGTCCTACAAAAAATTCTATAAAATCAAATTTATAGGAAATTTAATAAGCTTTCTTTTTGCGCTTATAAAGTTTTTGTCTAGGAAGTACGGTTTTCGAGATATATGCGAAAAACTACGAAAACTCACCAAGCCTAACCAACCAATTGAACTAACCAAAACAACAAATCTTCCATCTTCTATTGACAACACGTCTTGCATTGTTCATTTATAAGTTGAACAATAAAATTGCATTTTTAGATCCCAAACATAAAATAGTCACGAAATCCTTAAGTCATGTTTCCTTCACTTAATTTTTCGCTCTCAAATGTCGGTCGCTTTGCTTACGAAAGATAACAATGGTCAATTTATAAGCAAAATCAGTATCGAACATCTCGTAAAGAAATGTCGCAAAAAAGCCACGTTTCGATTAGAGAACAAAATTCGAAACAAGATTCTAATGGACTTTTTATGAGACCCATTTACTTTCCATCGATTAGCGATGGAAAAAAAGTGGATACCACAACCGCATCTTTACAGCATCTTTGATCCTTCGACTTTAATTTACTTTCTATTTAGGAACTTTTTTTATTTTTCATGTTATACCCGTGACTGATCAGATATAAGACGTGCCAACTCATTTGCATCCGAAAAGACCGCCCTAGATTTCTAAGATCGACGTAAAAAAAAAAGACTTTCACGAGTCTTCAGGACAGAAAAGCCGCATTTCAACCGATAATTAGATGCGTGATGGCCTTTTTTTAAATACTTTAGTTCCCGTAGTCACGATATTGGAAACTTTAAACTCGGAACCTCATCAGGTGCTAACTATCGATCTTTTCGTTCCGGTCGAGTGTACCAGTCATATCTCGTTACATATGATACTCCTATTACAGGAGGTCTCATTTTACAAAGGAAAAAATGGTTTTCTTTTAAATTATTAGAAAAGTAGAACTGTTAACGGAGTTTAACTGTCCATCCAATCGCTCGGAAATTGATTCTAACCGTATAAGACTATCGTCTTCACTACTTTTTTTTATAAAGGACCTGGAAATGAAAGTATAAAAATCAATGGCCTCTTTTTTTTGTAATATTGTGACTTATTCAGAGGTAAAATTAACATTCAATAGAAAAAATACGGTTTTGAAAGTTTGCGTGGACCTTGAACGTGGATTTTTATGTGCCCTTTAAAATTTCGAAATGTTTGAATATTTAAAATAGCGATTTTTCATTGTTTTTACTTCCTATTATGGTTTCACGTACATTTCTCACGTATTGTTACATATAGGCCTTGTTGTAAAAATTGGATGTTATGTGTCAAGGGCGATAATGCAGGTGGGGTCAGGTAGCGTAGTGCCACTTCCGCTCAACGTGACTGACCGTCTGGACGTTTAGTTGAATGTGGATTTTTAAATATTTCTTGAGGATCGCATAAATGCGACGAAGCGTGCCCAGGAAGGAGGCACGCTCCGGAGAGCTTCTACACTAGAGCGATCTTATGGATTCTTCGAAGGTCTGGTCGTCTGCGGGGACGGCTTTTAGTTTGATGAGCCCGCTTTTCGCACGCTACTGTCCAAACTTTTCTACCTTTCACTCCGGGATGCAAATCCGAAGGTCGTCCGTTTAGGAAAGTTGTCGCTCGTTAGAACTTGTTCTTGCCTTTTATTAAGATGTCTTGGACGTGAAAGACTAATTGAAATTAATTAAATCACGAGGAAATCGGATATGCGGCTCAGAGGATCGAATCCAAGGGCACCAGCATCTTAAGGAGTGGAAAGATGACCGCATTAAACTTCATTTTTTACTCAAACTCCTTCATTTTAAGTTAATCGCATTTAGAGCTTAATTTAGGTCAATTTGCACGAGTTAACGACATTATAGACTTGATTTTGTGAATCAAGATTCCATCCTGAATCAAGATTTTGTGCAAGGAAATGGCATTCATAGTTTTATTTTGAGATTTTCAGAGGCATTTTGAACCACATAAATGGACACGTTTATTGTGGGTAGATGCAAGGCACGGTTTCGTGATTATACGTTGACGTCCACAACATGTCCGATTTTATCGATATTTATACCACTGGAAAGCTCTTTTAATGAGCAACAAAATTTACCTAAAGCATAAAATCGCTCAGACCATTCCTGGCCCTCAAAAATCGACAAAAACGTTCATTGCTGGTCGATCTAGGCAAGATTTTCATGATTTATGTCATTATAGCCTCTTATCCATTCGAGATTCCAGATGAGGATGATGGACCGATGAAGACTTTCTGATCCGTTGTACAATATGATCGAGCGACGGCCCAGATTTGACATAAAGTAAGGGACGGGGAGGAAATTCGAATTTCACGGCACCGTTCCCCTCGCGAAAAGAACAAAAAGGCTGGGGACATACGCACCGGATGTCACAAAAAAACACGACGGACCCACACGTGATCCACTCCGATCGTGACTATATGCGATTTTCGTCCTCTTTTTTCAGCAGAGGACCGTAAAATTCAAAAACCGAAGTCATCTACAGCATTTTTCTTTTCCTCCGATCTTGGTCATTTTAAAATGATTCGTGAGAAACTTCAGAAAATGTTTATGAAGTACCAAAGTAGTTTATTAAGCAGATTAGGCGATAATTATAATGATTGAACCTCTAAACACGATTTCAGTAAAAAATGGATTTCTTGTTTTCTTATGAACCTGAAGTAAAAAGGACTCGAAATTCAAAATCACGGAACAGAAAATAGAAAACGTGATTTCTTCACCGGGGAAGAACCGGCCTTAAATGGATTCTACTTTTACATCAATCGTACACAACTGCGGTCTAATTATTCCTTCACGTTCAGAAAGAAAGAAAAAGATGAAATCTATTTATTTTCTTCCTGAAATTCGGTCGATCCCACTAACGGCTCTTGTAGCGGGGATTTGAATCCTAACAAAAAGGACATGTCGCCCATTCACATACGGAGTGTCCTTACCGGAAAGCTATGTAGGCACTTAACACCCTTTTTGACCCGTTACATATCGCACGAGATCCTTTCAGTACGAAGACAGCTCAGAATGCAATTCTTTTTGAATAGTTCAAAAACGGTCACGAAACTTTTACTTGTCAGCATGCAAAAACGTTTTTAATTAAAAATATGAGAAGTCTATTGTCTCTTGAGTTTCTAAAAGCGATTTTTTAAAAATTTCGTTGGGGAAAACGGTTTAAATTAAGGCATTTCTTTTTAATTCCTGAGATTCCGTTTTCTTTGAAATTTTTTTAGTGAGCCATAACTTGCTCTGGTTTTAAAGGTCTTGAGGTTAAACACAGTCTTGAAATATTTTTCGTTTCCTTTGTAAAAAAAAGGAGCGCTAACTGTGAATTAGGTGAGCGGGGCCTCTGACGAGTAAATAAGGTACCTGGATTACAGCCGAGATTAGGCCTATAATAACAGACATTTCTTGTTGATTCGTATTTGTTTACTTCACGGACACCCAGGGGAAAAAATATCTTTACATGGTGAAAAATTAGTCACATCTGGAAACCATCCGCAAAGGAAGACAGATTCTGCACTGGCACCGCCTCCTGAAGCTGCATAAAGAACAAAAACCTTTTTTGTCCAAGAAAGTCAAGCCAAAATGGGAACCGCGAGCAGCGGAAAGCAGGGTCCTGTACTAGGCGGGAAGAGTATAGATGAAGGTGGCTTGTTACACAAAAAAACCGATTGGTCCATGGAAGTCAAAGCAAAGTAGAAACCACCACCAGTTGCCTGGTCGCAGTAGGATCTGTCTGGACTCGTCCCACCCTGGGCCTCACTGCGTCCTAAAGTGGCAAGAAACACAAAATCTTCCTATTGGTCCAAGGAAGTCAAGATAAAATGGGAAAAACGAGCAGAGGGAGAGTTATCAGTTATCACGAACGAAGTGGCTTGGTAAGTTGGTACACAAAAACAGTAAGATTGGTACATGAAAGTCGAAGCAAAATGGAGCTCAGTGCTTCCTAAACACAAAAAACTTTACCATTCGTCAAACGAAGTCATGGCAAATGGAAACCGCTGGCATCACCCTGTATCAGGAGGGAATATTCGGGAGGAGCATGCTTCACCAAAAGCTATAAGATGGAAACCTCGAGAAAGACGGTTAGACGCAGTGGGACCAGTCCCGACTATGCCCACCAGGTACAGTTCCCTCGCCATCATCCCAAAGTGGAATGAAACACATAAAACCTTCCATTCGTAGAAGGAAATCGAGGGAACATGCAAAACTGGCATCATTCTGTACCAAAACGGAAGATTCGGGAAGATGTAGCATGCTACACAAAAAACTATTAGTGAATGGATGTCCAGGCAAAATGGAAACCCGCATTGCTAGTTGGGAAGAGTCAGGACGAGGTGGCCTGGTACACGAAACACCTTTGCGCCATGAACAGACCAGGAAGCAGGATCCTTTCCAGACTCTTCTCACCATACAGGTCCCTCGTCACTTCCTAAAATGGCATGAATTACCAAAAACCTTCCTTTTGGTCCAAGAAAGTCGAGGGAAAAATGGAAACCAAGGCAGCACGAAGCAGTACTCTGTCCCAACCACCCTTACGAGCCCCTCCTGAAGAGACACGAAGATACAAAAACTGATCTGGGAAACCCCTATGCCCGGGATTTTTAAAACAATGACAATATCCCAACTTCCTTACATTATAATGTTTTTATGTCTCTAAAATTTGCTTCCAACGGCAAACAATATGGTAAAACGTGGAGCGTGGTAAACAGTAGAGCGTAACAAAATTATCCGACTGTTTCGAACTCGATTGTAGGTAGTTCCAACGTATTTCCGAGCCCAAGAGGGCCCTCCCATGCGTGAACTTGGGATTAAAAACGCTTTTTTAACCCGCGGTTTAAACCATCACTTAAAAAAAGAAGCCTAAACGTCGTTTTTCGTCAAAAAACCATAAAAGTTTATCCCACTTTAATTAAGTCACGCTCATTTTTTTCCTCCCATCAAACTTTTTTAAAAACGAAAAAGTTCTAAAACGTCGACACGGTAATAAACCTTTTTTCCAGTAAAATGGACAATTTTTTTCCCTAACCGCCAACATCCTCAAAAGGCACCTGTCGAGGAAAAAGTGTAATTTTCGTGCTTTATGTCATTTAGGAAATTCTTTTTTTATATCGTAATAATTATAGTGCTATTTATTTTGAAGGGTAATTTTGAAGGTAAAGCTAACTATTATGGGATACCAGGTGTATTTTTCTTTATTTTGTACACAGTGCTTATCTTAAGGTAATAACAATTTTGTCATAATTTCGGCAATAATTTTTTATTAAAAAAAGGCTCTTTTGTAGTCAATATTAATTCTTTAATTAGGGGGAGTTCTTATTTCCGGGGGAAAAAAGAATTTCTTCGGTTCGAAAAAAACGGAAACCCCCAGGTGCATTTAGAAAGGAAAATCGTGGCCGGGAGATGTTCACGATTCACTTGACATTTGAGGGAGGTTGGCCAACCTGACTCTTGTACCGATAGGTCAGAAGACGTCCCTTTCACTGTGAAAACAAAAATAAAAAGAGAACTCCGTGAAAACCTTCCCGAGGATAATGGGACGTATTAAACTTCAAAATGACGGCTTCTACCCTTAGGCGACGTCGAATAAAACTCGAAGGGCGAGACTGACGAAAGAGGTCGCATTTTGAAAGGTGCACACTTTTTAAGAAAGGGTCATAAAAATGAGATTCCGATGAAATATTTTATGGCTTGCAAATAATAGTGATGGTTTAATCAACATCATTCAGTTTATAGTCATCCTATCTCCCCCTCAGGTTACAGGTTCGATTCGGCTGAGGAAGAATCTTCTTCAGCATTCTCAATCAGTTCCCATGGTAACAAGGGCGTAAGCTTCGCTTTATCACTCCATAATTTCAATTTATTTCGTTCAAAACGCTCCAAAAAAATTTTTCTGCAGTTTTCTGCAAACTGAAATTTTGAAGCCCAAAACGCTTAAAATGTACATACATTTTAAGAATCATCAATTTTCTAAGTGTTTTGCGATTTTGTGAATGACACATTTTTGGCCATTTTAGGTATGGCTAAAATTCTTCTCAGTTCAAATTTTTATCAATTTCAATTTATGACTAATTAGACATTAAAAAGCATCAGAATTTAGGCTATCGAGTCTATTTTTTTTTTTAGCGGATTTCCGTAGGAAAGTAGGCTATTGAGGTGGTCGTCACGGAGGCTCCCAGGCTAGAGGCTTATATATTCGTGATCAGGAAGCTCTGGGGATCACAAAAATATAGGATGTTCCTTTCATGTTTATATATATATTTATTTATATATGTACATGTTCATCGCATAACTGGAGCAATTTTTGCATGAGGTTGATGAAACTCTGTATTTAGGGCCTAAAAAAATTGAGAAGGAAACCTATTGAAAATGGCTTGAATCGAGCAAGCGGTTCTGGTACTTCGCTTAGGGCATAAAGGGCATTTTCGTGATTTTCTCGGAACCTGAAGGTTTGAGATGGTTGAAAATCGTGACGGGAAGGTCCTAGGGGCCGAGGATCATAGTTAATAGCAGTTCAAATCTCAAAATCGGTTCTGGGACTTGGCTAAGGGGCCTAAATGGAATTTCGTGATTTCTTCGATTCCCGAAAGTTTGAGATGGTTGGAAATGGTGACGGAAATATATTATGGCCCGAGGACCATAGTAGAAGACAGTTGGAATCGCCTAAGCGGTTCTGAGACTCTCCTGAGGGACTTAAATGGAATTTCGTCATTTTAGGAAATAAGAGCAGGAGATGGTCGAAATCGATAATAATAGGAGCTCCTCATGAACTGAGAAATGACATTTGACAACAGATCAAGCCCGCATACGAAGAGGAAGTTACTTCTTAGGGCATTGATGAAATTTATTTTAGAATTTGAACTTTTGGCGGTGAAAATCACGTGGTTTTTAATTGAAATATACTGAGCCATAGGCTTTGAAAATTTTTCGCTGATTTCTAGAGGAATTTAAGCTATTGTGGTTGGTGCGATGGAGGCTCCGGGCTCAGAGACCCATTTCATTATTTTATTGGGGGGGGGGATAATCAGGACATCAAAGATAGGCTTAGGGAAGGCCT
Organism: Orius laevigatus; assembly: GCA_018703685.1. NCBI lineage: Eukaryota > Metazoa > Arthropoda > Insecta > Hemiptera > Anthocoridae > Orius > Orius laevigatus. The sequence continues at coordinate 91,046 of JAGWEN010000234.1, forward strand.
TTCCGGAGGAAATCCGCTGCTTCTCGAGGCTGCCTCGAGGCTTTTGGTTTTCAAATTGAATAAACATTTTGGGAAAAATCATCAAAAATGACAATTTATGAGCAGAATGAAAAGTGAAGAAGTTTTACTTACGTTTGGTGGAAGTGATGAAAAAAAGAAGAGAAAAAAAAAGTTTATATAAACACGATGAACGTCTTTTGAAAGTTTTCCAAGTGCACAACTTCACCTGCGGACTCACTGGTAAAGACTGAAAGCACGTGATAGGGGCTGATAGCGGCCTCATGTCGAGGAGGGGCCTTTCCCCTTCTTTCGTTTCCTTTCCTCCACTTCTGTAGAGGCCGGAAGCTCCCGTAGATACAAAAACTTCTAAAAAAGTCAACTAGGGTGACACGAAACTTGATTTAATTGTTTTTTTAAATTGTTTTATAACCATTTTTCTACATTTCAAAGAAAAATCGGGTCGACGGCAGTTTCTTGTAAAATCATAAGGAAGATGCTGTAGCCAACAAGAAGAACTGAGGGTGAAAAATTTAGGACCGATCGACTTGAAATTTTTAGGGCTTTCTCATATTATAGATAGGTTTTTGTCGACTTTCGAGTTGATCGGTACAGAAAAACAGGAAAAAGGAAAAGAAAACATTGGAAACTAAGTAGGTTTTGAACAACATGAGGTATGGAGCATGTAAAAAATAATTCGATCTTTCTCAAAAATTTGGGTCCTGCAGAGTCTACAGTGCAGAACTCTCCACATATACCCATACCACCTCCCCCACTTCCCTCAAATCTTTTCCTTTCCACCCCCTAAATGAAAACTATTTATGTACCAAGTTTTCGCTAAAAACTGGGTTTCTTCTCCTATGGGTTAACCTTTTGGTCCAGTTTAAAAACAAGAATAAAAATTAATAACAAGCGAAAAAATAGCTTCAACCGAATTTCGAAACAAAAAAGGCGTAGCTCCACCTAGTTACTAGTTAGGACGGCAATGACCGCAAGAACGCGAGAAAAAGAAGAAGAATCGAAGTTAAAATTAAACAACGGTACATCCAAGGTAATCAAGCAATTCTATATTGAAAATCCTCCCATCCCCTAACCAACTATTTGATTTACATCACCGTTTTTACGGTGAAATTTGTTTAAACAGAAAAAAAAACTGTATCGCCGTTTTTCGAAATCTGGGTGGCCAGGAAACGTAAGTCACGATGGACCATTTTGTTTATTATGTAAGTCGATTCAAGGCGAAAGATGAGACTTTTTTCCCTCGCGTTCTCCCATTTCGTGTTTCATTACGTACTAACGATTTGGAATAAATGCATAATTTTATGGCGTAACTACACCTTTAAATATCAACCTTTGGTGTACCACAACTTCCTTATTAATTCGAGACGTTTAAAAATCATAATCGAAATTCACAAAAAGGGCTTGATTTGCATTGTATGAAATCGAAATGTCCTGTTTTCCCCAGGAGAAGATAAAAGTGCAATCTATATGTGGTGTATGAAACGATAGGTATGTGGGGCACTTGGAAACGAATGGATTAGACGATCACTTTTTAATCTCCAGCGTAATTTACGTTTTGAAAAGATTTTCGCTTTCCCTTCCATACTACTACGAGGAGTCGTTCATTGTATTCAAGCTCTTTAGGTTATTCGCTTTTTTTATAGCCTACACTTTACTCGGATCGCCGGAGTTTTTACGCTCGAATACGAAAGGAAACGTCCTCGAAGATCGCTTTTGAAGAAGGTTCACTAGCATAAAAGTGAGTGAAAGGTTTCTCGGTCTATATGGACTTCGTGAGTCTCACGCTCGAGATTCATATTTCTTTTAAAAGTGTGGTGAATCGTTTTTATTACGACGGAATTAAAATATTTCCTTTTAGGATTTGTTATGGAAGTTATTTCATATTTATGACCTATAAACCTTGAGATTCCAGACAAGAAAAAACTTGGAAAAAAATATCAATTTGCCATGGATTTTTAACATTTTATAGGGTGCTTAATTTAAGTAACCATTTCTAATTAATAAACTGTGACAAATAAAAACGTTAATATCAAGAAGTCGGGTTTCCTGATAAAAGAGTGTATACTTCCATACGAAACTGGGAAAAGGGCAGCAGGACTAAGGAGGTAAATTTCTTTCATATGGTTAGACATAGAAGTTTGAGCTAGACGTCAGAAAATTTAAAAAGTGCCGATTTGGGACTGTTTTTCTAAAATGGCGGGGGAAGGAAGGATGAGGCAACTTGGATTTAGAACTACCTGATGGTCCTAAAAAGTTAGAATCGTAAAATCAAAAAGTGAACCTTTTGCATGGTAAAATGGCTTCTTTTTTTTCTTTTGCAACTCCCGACTATATATTATGTATTTCGATGATTTTATACTGTGCAGGGTTTTCATATATGAATATGTACTTGGAAAAACGCACATAAAATTAATTAAAAGCTTAAAACTGGCAGTTTTTCAATAATTTTGCAGGATGCAACACGTATTATCCTCATAACAGTCACCATATAAGCATGAAAAAACTTGAATTTTCATGAGATGAACTCTTTGGACTAGTGTAGTGGATTTAGAGCATTCTGTCGCCTTTCGCTTAGACTATGTAGTTTTATCGAGCTCCGTTAGGATGCATTGATGTATAAAATTAATTTTTTCAATTCAATACAAAATTTTTTTGATTGAAAAAGTTTGGTTTTCTTCCTTGGGATGATGGTTTTCTTGTTTTTATAGTTTTGTGCTCATTGGTGGACCTGGTTCTAAAATAAGCGAGAAATGAAATGATGGTGTTAAAGGGATGAAAAGGAGTTGCGTAACGTATGAAGCGTGCTGGCGGGGAGAGGCGATTAGATAGCGATTGTAATCGTGTCGAGATTTATAATTCAGTTGAGTTGAAACATCGAGAGAGACTAAATATTCAAAAGTGCCTGTATTAAAAGTAAAAGTGGTGTAGAATGCCAGCTTGCACGGCCGAGTCCGTCGGAAGGATGTGGACACCGACGCCTCCGAATCCGTCGACTCCGATCTCCTGCTCGCCTCCGCCGAGGTTGGTCAGATCGACGAGCTCGACGTTCACGTTGCTCGACAGACGCTACCTGACCCCTTCGCCGCCCCCGAAGCCCGACATACTTCCCAACATCATAGGATGGTATCCGACATTCGTGCTTCGGTTCGCTCGCAATTTAATAGCGACCGTCATCTATTTGCTCTGGAGTCAATTTATAATGATGGGGCCCGCTTTGTGGCTTTCCGCTTGGCTTTGGGTTTTCTGGAAATGCATTCAAATACCTCTCTCGCTCATCAAATGGATCATCACTTGGGTCATAACGCCCCCGAGCGAGATGACAAGGAAGAAAAGGACCGTCCTCATAAGCGGAGGAAGTTCCATCCAAGCATTGCATCTCGCCAGAAATTTTTATTGTGCAGGAGCCCGCGTCGTCATTATCGAACTAGAAGGTCTTTTCGGCCTCGCCAAATTTTCTACAGCTGTCGACAAGTTCTATTTCGTCCCGAAACCTTTTGGTGACCGTGCTGAAAACTACAAAGAAGCCATAGCATCCATAGTTTTGAAAGAAAAGGTGTCTTATTATATACCAGTATGTGCGACATCGACTGCTTACTATGATGCATTGATAAAACCCCATTTGGAACTCCTCGGTGTGTCTGTATTTTGCCCAAGTTTAAAAGACGTTTGCATTCTAGATGATGTGATCGAACTCATGAGAAGGTGCCATGTCGAAAATATGCAGACGCCCGAACACTATCCCGTCATGTCTCGCGAAGAAGTCTACAGGCTGTACGACGAAGAGAAATTCAGAGCTGGGAAGTTCATTATGTTTTCGTGCGGACCAATAGGAGTTCGAGATCGTATGAAAGTTTTGTTGCCGAACGTAAAACGGGAGTTTAACTCACCCCATTTTATATCGCTTCAACGTCCTTGGGTCATCGTAAAAGACTACCCTGGCGACCATTTCATCACATGTACGACCGTCAAAGACACCAAAGTCGTTGCCAATGTCACATGCAAAATAGAATCCGGTGAAGGACGCTTAGCGCCGGTCGAGAATGAAGAAATCGAGTTGTGGATAAGCAAGATATTAGATGCGTTGAAATTCTCCCGACCAGTGTCAGGCCATATGAGCTTCAGATTCGTCCAGACGACCAACGGACTCGTCCCATTAGGATGCCGCGTAGGCGTCTCCCTTCCCTACATCTGCCATACGTCCGTCCACGCACGACTCGTCTGGAAACCATGCAGGCACTTCACGCGTCAGGCATCGGGACCATTGGTCTCCCATTCAGGAAGATATTGGATGCACGAAGCGGTCATCCAAGCACTCAAACAGCCCTCGGTCCAATCCGTCACCCGCCTCCTGGGTACCGTCATGGACAAAAGAGAAGCCCTCTTCGCATACTGGGACCCTCTCCCATACTGCGCGTACTACCACATCCAACTCCCTTTAACCAACGTCCTTAGATTCATCCAAGGAACACGAAATCCAACCCTCCACACTTTCTAAACGTCTTCCCAAGACTCTCCGTTGCACTGCATCAGTGCCATTATCGTAGATAAGACTGAACACGTAGGATGGATCTGAAAGTCGATTTTTGTTCGACTCATATTTATTAAGGAATAATAGATCTTTTGTATCTTTCCAATCTTTTTATCTAGTTTTCATTACTTCCTGAGTTTAAAATTCGATTAAATTTATTTTAATCTTACTTAAATTAAATGTGATATTGTACATTTTATTTTATTTTGTACATAGTATTTTATTACAAATTAAATTTTAAAACGTTTTTCTGTCTATTTTCTTCAATAAACCATCATGTGACACTTTGAACCAATTTATCAAAGGTCGGTAGATTAAACCATCCTCAATCATAGGAATATATTCTGTATGTTTTTTATTAAAAATAATTAATGAGCCTGAAGAGACTGATCAATTATGCATTAAAAACGAAGATAAGATAAACAAGAAAAAATTTCTCTGATTAAGAAATTAAAGGAAAAAAAAACTACTTGAAAATTGTTTCGCAACAGTCGCGTGAAAGTAGTCAGGACAAATTAATTTCTTTTCTTTCTCGAAACCTTGAAATTTTTTTTTAAATAAAGATTTTGGAGTACAAAAAAACGAAATGTGCGTGTCTTCTTGAAAACAGAACTAGGCTAACGGCATCACTTTCGATTTCAATCCTTTTCTAGTAGGGAAAAATTGCTTTTCTTTTAAAACTTTGATTTCCCAGACAATGGAAGATTGCGAAATTGTAATGTCTTTGCATTCACTAATTCCTAGAAGCTGAAACCCTAGAAAGCTAGAAAGGGAAAACTACCAATTCGTCGACAAAGATGGCCTAGTTTTCTAGCTCCCTTAAGGCAGGACTAATCTTGAGGAACTTGGCTAGTCATATAAAAAGGAAAAAAGAGCCTTTGAAGCAGATTGTCTGGATGCTGAGAAAAACCTAATGTCATTTTTCAGCATCACTGATTCACTGAAGTGAGGGAAAGGTCAAGGTGATGGTTAAGTGGAGGAGGGACTAGGAGGGTAGGGGAGGTGATGGAAGAGTATTGGGAGGTGGTGAAATTTTGGGGGTCGGTGTGGGAAAGTTTGGGATGTGGGGGAGGGGAATGGGTATAAGTTAGTGGAGAGGTCTGTATAGCCCTGAATGTTTCAGTTATGGTGTTCCTCCACATTTTATTTTACATGTTAAAAAAAATTTTGTGTTCCTATGGTAAAAAGATAGCGGAGGTGCGTGCGTCTTGATGAAGGATATCGACAGAAAGGTTGTTGCTACTCGCCTCCCCGCGCCTCCCGCTCTTTTTTGCCCGTCTTCAGCCGCCCCCGGTACCTGGCACCCCGATACTGCCCCTCGATCCATACCCACTCTTTTCTACACACAACCGCCCCCCTTCTTCCCCCTATCAAATCGGCCTATCTTGTAAGAAAAAATTCTTTCCCTAAGTAGGCAACTCACGGGATCCTTTACCTACTTTTGGAAACAAAAACAGAAACTATCAAAGATATTAAAATCTTCATTTTATAGCTCCTGGGGCAATTCTCTCCATTAGCTTGCCTAATCTAGAGCAAAAATTCAAGGATCTAACATCATTGGAGGATTTAGGGGAGGAGGGCTTTTGTGACTTAGGGAGAGCTGAGGAGTGGCTTCAGAGGGCAGGGGAGGTGATGGGAGAGTGGTGGGAGGTGGTTGAATATAGGGGGGGGGGGGATGTTCTAAAACTAGCAGATTTATCTTTCAAATTATTTTCTGTCGAAACCCCTCCAAATTGCGCTATTAAAAGACAATTATTATGTCAAAATTTTGAAATAAAAACGCGGCAAATGGAGATTTTGGTAAAACACTACCAATCTTCGCCAAAGCACCATATACAGGGTAGGGCCTTAGAAGGCCCCTTTTTGAGAAAGTTCCCCTTTTGGGAGTACGACTTCCATAACTCCCAGAACAGACCAGACCTTTTAATAGTCGACTCCCTAGAACTGATAGATTCAGTTCATTGCCTTTTCGTTACGTGTGATATATTTTTTTTAAATCTTTCTCCCTAGCCGTTAATTTTTTTTCTTTCTCTCGTTGGATGAATGGCTGATTTATTACCCGATAACTTTTTATTCATGTTTTCTCATTAGGCCGAGAAAAAGAAAAAAAATTATAAAATATAGTTCAAGAGGTTATTTTAAAGTGTAGCCTTTCTAACTTTTCATGAACGCATGACATGAGACTTAGAAGTCAAGATATGACTGAGGACACTGCTTTTGTCTGAAAAGTTTGCTATGGAGGTAAAACAATTTTGAACTAAATTTTTCACCAAACATCTAAATTTTAAAAGAATCTTTCTTTTTCTCTTTTTATGATCATAAAAGATCAGTGGCAGTCAAGGAGCAAGAAAGGGAAGGCGCACCTTTTTTTCTTCTTTTTTATTACCTAGGGTCAAGTGTACACAAACAAAAGATAAGATAATTAAAAATTTTAATTTTTTTCCAATACATAAAAATTCCATTATACAAATAAAGGTGTTTATATAAAATTTCCAATATTTGCAATAATTTTTATAAATCACTGGCGCCATTTTGAGTGCGAAAAATTGATATCCTTCCTGTATTTATGTACAAAAGATTACTTCAAAATTCAAGGCCAACAGCTGAAGGATCTCAAGTTGAGTTGAAAGCTGAGTAGATTTAGACTGTATGCCCTATAGTCTAGTATTAGAGTAAAGACTTCAATTTTCATGGTAGCGAGTCGTTTTTCCTTCGTTCCTTTTGAAGATATGTGACCACCACGTGTAATACGCCCATCCCCCATTTTGATGTCCTAGTGACAGCCTGTGATCTTCACAACTGGGTCATATGGGGTGCGAGGGGGGTGACGTGCGTGCTTTTGAGTCTTCACGATCTACACCCACTCGGCATTGCGTACCAACTCAAGAAATATTACGTTTCAGACCCAAAGATTTAAAATAAAAACATAATTTTTTCAAGGTCCGACATCGGGTCAATTAATTAAAGACTCATTTTGTAAAATTTTAATTAATAACGATCCCGATTAGTTGGGGGTTTTGAAATTTTTCTTCTAATCGTTATTATTACTGATAGGACCTAAAAGACCTTTCGCCCTCTTGTAACGCTTAGATAAACTCTATATCCCTGGTTCGACTCAAAAAAAGGGGAAAAAATCCATTTTTAACTATTATTTTAAAATATATTAAAATATGACATTTTTTCAGCTCTAAGCTTAAGCAGGCTGTGAGGGCAAAATCTGCTCTTTTTATTCTTCAGTTTAAAATTTAAAGTCATATTTTGAAAGCTGAAAATTAATAACGGTTGTGGGGTCAAAATAATGAGACAAAAACACGATGTACGAGCAGTGTGGCTCAGAGGTAGCGTGTCACTGTGGATAGTCTTCTTGATTTGTGACTGCCATTCTCATTTTTTCTTCACATTTTTCTAGTCTAGTCATCACATTTTTAAAACTAAATTGACATCAATTTAATTATTTAAGTAATTTATAAATAAAAATTATCTTTGAGTGAAAAAAATAGGTTAAGAACAAATGAGGCAATTTGCACTTTGGACAAACTAAAATGTTTTAAAAGTTTAATTAAATTTCGTATAATCGGATTAATTAATTTTTTCCCCTCCCCGATCCGCCTCGCTGCAACGTTAATGAGCAATTAAAAGAATGATTAATCAAAACATCGATAGCCTAATTGGCCGAATCAAGGATTTTTCAAAAAAAAGTTTTGTTAACTTTTTTAAATTAAAATAGCCTGGGAGCCTCAGTGACGACCACCTCAATAGCCTACTTTCCTACGGAAATCCGCTAAAAATTTAGGAACTCTTGAGTAATTCTTTAGTTGTGTGGATGAAAACTTGGATGGAGCACCCTGTTTGTCCGATATATGGATTTCTTTTTCGAAAATGGGGATCATTAATTATGGTCTTCGACAAGAAGGATTCTTTTGTCAAGAGCTCAGTGTACAAAACGACTCGGGCCAATCAAGTCCTCGAGCCACGTGTATTAAGACACGTGTATGGATACGAATATTGTCGCTATTGTAACAGGTATTGAAACTCGTAAAAAATTTAAATTTCATTATTTTTCGACAATAATTGGTCAAGCAGATTGATATAAGTAAAAGATTAGATTTTCATTTATGCACGCGTCACTGTTACTGTTTTTAGGCTACCAATTTTGTTTTTACCAAACTTGTTTAATCTCAAAAGATAACAGCCCGGGAAATGAAAATACGAACATTTCTTTCGACATCCTTCTAGTTGCCCAAATGTGTTTTTATGAATTATAATAGGTGATGTCTTGGGAGGACTCTTGGTAGCTTCTGGGTTCCTCCTTGTCTCCCCCTACAATTTCGATGAGCAGACTTCGAAATCCAATTAACAAATCCAGGCTATGGGGTGGTCTAATTTTTATCCCTCTCATGCCTTGGTAATTTTAATACCATAAGATAAAAAATTACATACAACAAATGTAACAGGGCTTAAGGCGCAAAAGTATGCAATCCATCGTGCATCCCTTGATAAGTCCCATAAGGTCTCAGCATCCCCTCTATCTTAAGACGGAGTTAAAACAAAAAACCAAAGGGTTGGAGGGGACTAAGCCTGGGCGAATATCAAGGGAGGAAACCTAGGCCTCTGGGTCATTCCTGCTTTGCGCCTTCGAGAACACACCCTCAGTAAGCCACTCAATTTTGATTATTAAATTTTTATTAGTAATTTGGATTATCGTGAACACTCCCTAACCACCCTTGGGAAACCAACCAAGAAGATAAAGTAAAAATTAAATAAAAGTAAATACCTCTCGCAGCGAGCCTTTTATTACACCTACCCCCATCATTTAGTAATCCTGGTGGATAAGTAATTATCGAACCACCACCAGGTTACACCAAGAGAAAAAGATGATTCTTCATTTACGATAAGCCAAAAATTCAAAGTCATGGAAAAGTTTTGAAATCTTTGGAGGCGAGGTTTGAGGAAAAGGGGGTTTAAGTGCAACAATGAAAAATATAAGCCTCTAGCCTGGGAGCCGCCGTGACGACCACCTCAATAGCCTACTTTCCTACGGAAATCCGCTAAAATCGGGTGGTAGTTATAGAGGAGGAACGCCAAAAACTGGAACTTTCTCAAAAAGAGAGGGCTCTTCAGACCTCTCCACCAACACTAAATACCCTTTCACCACTCACTCCCTACCTTAACCTAACCTCCCAATCACTCACCATCACCACCCTTACCTTACCACCAATAACCAAGACAAGCTTTTGGCAATCCTGGAAACGTCAGATATAGTGGGAGACGAGAGAACCTGGATAGGTAGCTAGGTGGCAGTGAATATGCTAGCCAATCCAAGAAACCATCTCCAAACTAAGAGAATTCGAAACTCCAAATAATCAAACATTGAAGGTTCGATTGGAAAACGACCATTTTCCGGGATTCTTATGAAATTCGAGTTTAATAACGTATTTTATGATGTAAACGGCGAATGTGCGTAAGACACGCGAAAAGATTCCAACTCGATTTTCCGCCGGGTTAGCTCACCCATCTCCTCCGATTACGACGAACAACTCACCCCGTAGCCCTAAAAGCGATTTATCTACCGTCTTAAGTCTGCACGCATTCAAACGACATAACAATAAATCTCTAAATTATTGACTAAAGAATATAAAAATAAATAAATAAAGGAAATTCTTTTCCTGAAACTGACAAGTTGTCATCGCCCTTGTCAGGTCCTTGTTAAAAGCGAAGACAGACCACAATGCCCTTTCCACGTGGCCCTTTTAAGACGAAGACGTAGATAATCAGGGGAAAAAAACGGATCACGGAACATCGAATCGATTTCAATTTCGAACTTATGCGTGAGACAAAACGGTTTTTCAACGCGCTTTTTTGCCTCCCCACAGAAACCCACCTATGATATGAATATCAAGTTTTCAATACACGATTTACATAGGAATAAACAAGTTTCGATAACAATAAACAAAATTTCGAAATAATGTCTAGACTCCCTGTACACTTATAACCAAAAACGTTATCTTGTCATATTTTTGATAGAAGATTGGTATATTTTCAGGTAAAAGATAATTTAATCTTATCTTCAGATAGAAAGTTCAGTCTTATTACATCGATATTTTGGTTACCTATTACCAAATTGAGCCTGTCTGGCTGTCTCTCACTAACCAGTTGGACAGCCAAATGATAGAATACAGCAATAGACCTCACCAAATCGGGAATTTTTCATTTTCTAATTTCATCCCAAGTCTTGTTTTTGACCGTTTTAAGGGCGAAGAAGACGAATCAAAGGTGGATTTTTGGGTGTAGAAATATTTTTTCGATCTCACCAAGGGGGACCCTTTTTTCACTTTTTAATTTCTTCCAAAATCTGGTTTTTGACAGTTAAAAACGCGAATCTGAAGCCAATTTTGGGTTATAAAGGTGGCAGCCCGATATTATGTTGTAGCCCTTGCTGTACATCAACTGCTCAATTAAAGATCTTAATTAACTTTTTCAGTTTGCGTTTTTTCTCTTTCATTCTCAGTTGTGATTCAATTATTGTCAATATAGGACGAAAGGACGAGCATTTCGTGTCGATCCAGTACACGGAATCGTCTTGACGGTTCGCATGAGAAAATTATCAATTTCCCCCCCTTTCTTCCGTTTACGTACCTACTAATAAAAATTAGCGTCTCATGACTTCATGGAAAAACTCGGATTTTATGGGCACGACAATCGTTCCAGAAAAACGATGTCCCAATTTCGAGTTCGCCTCAGTCAAACAAAGGAAGGTAGGATTTATCGAGAAAGGACGCATCTTAATCTTCAAGGGGAACAAACATCGGACTAATTTAAATGAACTGTATCGATAAGATTTCGGAAAGTATATAGGTCCCTCATTATCGACAAAATTGACTCAAAGTCAGTTAAATTAGCTAGGGGCAAAGTGACAAACCCCGTTTTTATCTATTTTAATCGTATAAATGGGAGAGCAAAGGCCGTACGAGTTTTTATCGTCCAAACCGGTTCGTTTAAAGTCCGAAAATGAACTTCATAAAAGCTACCGTTTCTTCAAAATAAACCACATTTAGCAGCCAATTGCTGTGCTCTACTGACAGCAAAAAGGTGTAGAAAGAGCCACGGCTACTAGCTTTGAGTTTACAGTGCTTATAAACTCAAAGCTACTAGCTACTTGGAAGCTTCTGTCCCTTGTCTCTGGTGCGGCTGAACCCTTCTTAATGTCCAGAAGGCTCCAGAGAATCTTGAAGCGTACTATGCAATCCTTTTCAACTCATTATAAAGCGATATAAGTAAATTAGTTAAAATTGAATTTGACCTCAAAGGAGCATGTGCGTGACTCTCATCAGGCGTACGTGTCTCGATAAATAGTTTTAATTGTTTTCCTTCAATAAAAAAAATAAATAATTAATTTTATTATCAAAATTTAATCGTTTCGTCGGGGACAAAGATCGGAGGAGGACACTCGAGACACCAAACGTCTAGACTGATCGACCTCAAACAGGCTCATTAACCTTGCCCTCAGTTCTATTAGTTAAAATTAGAAGAATTCTTGCTATAAGAATTAATTTTAATTAGTATTCTAGGTGGAAATCTTGGATGGGGAAAGACTGGGAGATGTAGGGATCCTTTGCCGCCCTCCATCATCGACATCGCCTTCCCGAGTGATGAAGAAAGTTCAGAATCTGAGGTACGTTGAATTTGGTGACCGCCTTTACATCTCAATTCTCTACTGAAAATGAACCGGCGGGGGTTTAAACGATGATCGTGAGTAAAGACAAAGGGATGACACGGCCAGGGGGGTTGCCGGGAAAGGTAGCGCATGCTCCTCGACATCATAAAAGTCACAGAGGAATCCTCGTGGAGCCCCTCCGCCTACACGCAGTTCTGTCGCGGATCGTGCTGGTCGGAGAGACTCGGAAGGAAAAGAAAGTCGCCTTGGGAAGGAAATCAGGATGCCCAGGGTGAGTCCGACAAAACCCCCCAACATTCTATCCGAGCACAATGCGAAGCAACTTTAGTCTGTTTTCCTCTTATTAGCTTCGTCTCCAAGATGTAATATCGATATAGCTTCAAGCCTAAGACGAAAAGTAGTTTTATAAATATTACTCCGGGTTGAATGTACTCACGCCACCCTGCACGTACGTCTCTGTGTCACGAAGATCTTACCAATCATACCCAATAACTTCTTCCTATGACAAATAAGCACCAAAAACTTCCTGCTTTCGCACACGTTTTTGACATAGAGAACGAATTTTTATGACATTAGGCAATAAAAGATCAATCAAATAATAGATTTATAGATAAATAATAAAAAATGGGTTGCCAACCCTTTAATTCATGCATTACGTTTCTAAGGTGTATTTAATAGGTCTAATTTAGGCTAATCGGAAGAAAACAGCTTTCAGCTCCCACGAGGCCCACACACAACGACTTACGCACCCGAAACTAGTTGATTGCCTTAAATATACGTTTTAATTTTCTGTTTCTTAAAAATAATTAATTTCGTCATAACAAAGTGTAAACGTGTAATTTAGGCTCTTGTTAGTGAAAAATGTGAAACAATTTTGGGTGGTATTCAGATACATTGACATCTCCAAATAGATCAGTTTTTTCAGCTCCCTGTGGACGGATTGACATGAAATTATGTTCAAATCTTGTTGAATATGATAAGAAAAAGCCTTGAACATTCCAAGTCTATTGGTTCAAAAAGAGCTGAGAAAACGTGAAAGATAACCTAATCACTTGATAGTCCAAGCACCAGAGATTTTACCAAAAGATGCACTATGTGTTTGATTTTATGATTTTTTTCTAGTTTAGGACCATTAGGTTGTTTCAAATCCAAGTTTTGGTCATCCCTCCCACTGTGTTTCTAAAAAACCGTCACAAATTGGCACTTTTTCGGTTTTTGACCTCTGAGTGCAAAATGAAAGCTAAGTAAATTTTGCTTCTATTGAACTTCTCAAAATCAAAATAGGTCAAGCCATTCAGGAGATAACGATAGTCAAAGTTGACTTTTTGAATTTTTTTAAAATGTTCATTACCTCTGAATGAGCCTCGTCCGGGCTCGATCAGAAGAGTGGTTCTCCCGCAAAAAAATAGAGCAAACAGGAGCAAAAAAATTTATCTTTTGATCGATCGGATATCTATTATCTCTAAACCAAAACAACGTATTGACAGAAGTGATTAGTGCATTCTTTAGCAAATTTTGTCAACTTTAATTATTCATGTCGTTAGGACGTATAGTTTTCGAGATATAGGCGGAAAACTTAAAATTTTCACCTTTAACCCCCCTCTCCCTGAAACCAGGATGTAGGTGTTCACTCCCACTAGTCCAAACTCATCTACGAAGTCAAAAATTTCCTTTTATACTCTTTGCCAGGACTATTTATTACGTCGAATGGTGTTCTGAAAAACTTATTTGACCCAGTAAAAAAACAATAGAAGCGATTTTTACCCGGTGAAATTAGGAGCTCTCGTTTTATAGAGAAGTGAAATTACGAGGTTTTTGTTTTTTTAACTCGTGAAAACAACTTGAATAAAACGTAAAACGTTAAAAGTTTTTGAGTCACCCCCCTTCTTCTTCATCGCAAGCTCGAGTCATTTCCATCCATCGGCTTTTCCACAAACGCCTCGATTAGTCTAAATTACCCTGTTCGCTCCCGTTTTTATTAAAAAGTTGTCCTCCTCCACCCCTTTTAGTGCAGCACGACAGTCGCGTGACCGAGCCCTGTCCCGCCTCCGATTACGACTTGAGCAAAACAGTTTTCGAGAAAAAGAAAGATAGAAAAAAATTTATTTCGTTTCCATTTTATTTTGAGGGTTATCGTACTTGCAGAGGATTGTCGGCATTTTGCTCTTCATGTTCTCGACGAGCGTTCTTATAAACTCGCTCGTGGTCGCTGTACCGCCGATGTCTTTCGTCATCACCCCTTCCTTAAAAGTATCCTCAAGACCGTCCATCAAACACTGGTAATGCCTCTGAACAAGAAATTACACATCAAAGATACTGATTTTCTCTTACAATAGCCCCCAAGGCATGAAGTGCAGATGCGCCAGCGAGCAAAAACGCTGTCGGATTCGCGATGTCCTTTTTTATCAATCGAGTGCCTCTAATCCTTCCAGACGGCTCAAAAACCCCATACCTCTCGCTTATCTGCCCCAAACTTCCGATATTCGTACCACCTAAAAAATCAATTCAGCATCAATTCAAGCATCCACACCAACCTAATATCCCTGAAAATATAGGAGGGAAGAGCGATCCGCTAAGCCCGTTACACATCACGATATCGAGGTCTTCAGGATTTTTCATCGCCTTCTGCAAGACCCCTGTCTCACTCAACTGCTCAAATTTGATGGACGGATACCTTTTGAAAAATTCATTGATTTCCCATTTAAAAATAATAAAAAAATACTTTAAAGCTACGTTGACTGTCTCTTTGGCGAACAAGTTGTCACAAAGAGGAGTTATCTCCATATTCCTGGCCAATGTGATCTTCTTCCTTTTATGCTCCAGTGCATAATTAAAAGCATATCTGGACAATCACGTATTTTGAATAAACCATCCTACTTTGAAAACCGTTTAGCGTTGTAGGTAGTGACCACTTTGTAATTCTCGACGAGATTCTTCAACGGAGAATGTTCCAAAAGATGGAACTCTCCTTCATGGTTGCCTCTCATAAGAACGATATCTATGTCTCGTTTTAATTTGACCTACAAGAAATGTTTTACGGTAGTCATGGAAGAAAAAAAGTTTTTTGAAGTTTTCAGGCCTTTAAGAACTTAAAGATCAATCGTGTCAGATTAAGCGAGCAAAGGGACGCAGTTTGATTCCAACGTTGGTGCCGTACGCTTCACAAAATGGATTCCAAAGGTAACTTACGCGATCTCTGAGAGCACGAAAATTCTTAAATCTTGAAACGTTCACAAACAAATCGAGTTCTTTTCGAAATGTTGAGTTTTTTGATATCATACTCGAGGCTCCAGCGAATTCCATTGGTTTCCTAATCTCTATGTTACCTAAACATAAAGTTCAAGTGACTCCAACTGCATCCCCTAAGAAGCTCGTTGACTAGATCAATGAGTCCAAATGCTACCTTTTATTCCAATTCCGTTTCTTCTTATGGACAAAATAATATTTCGGATTTCCAAATCATCGTTTTTTTCGAGCGGAAGCCATTCAAAAACAGTCGGCGCGCCTATACAGTCGAAAACGTCGATGACATGTTCCATCAATTCTGGTCCAATACCGACTCCAGGAATAGCTGAAATCTGGACAAAAATCAAATAAAGATTTCAAGAAATAATAGCGAACTGTGTATTTTCCTCCTGATAATGTCCTCGGTTGTTCTCCTCTTGATGTCCCTTTTATCCACGGGTCGAAATATGGAAACGGTGACGTTTGATGCCATGGTGGTATCGAACTCATCGACTTGAAAAGGAAACTTTTAAATTTAAAACGTTTCAACATTCTTAACTAGTTAAACACAGATGTTCCGTGCCAATTAAGTTTTTCCTCTTTATCAGATTCGGGGTTCGTTCAACCCCCTGAAAATTTCGTTGATATTTTTATTCGTCGGCCTCGTTCCCACCCATTAGGTGTCAATAAAAAAAAAAAGGCAAAGTGCCTCTAAATCGAAGGTCTATTGATTGTGTTCCGTTGAGAAAGGCACTAGGAAGAGATAACTTGGGCTAACTAGGGGAATCAACGTTTTTAGTGAGGCTTCGGGAGCAGTTTAGCTTTGCATGCACCCTTCTATAGCCGTTCTACTTGAAAGATGGAAAGCTTTTTTATCGCATGTAAGTAAAAGAATTGCTCTAGTTGCAATCCCTAAATCCCACTATCTATATAGGACATCATCTTTATAATAAACAGGCTTTTTCTTTTGGTGGCAACACTTGTTCAAGTTTTAGTACATTCAAAAGTTCTAAAATGCCATTTTCATAGAAATTGGAATTTACTCTGTTCTCGTCATATTTGCTTATCTTTTATAGCCACAACTTACTATCGTTAAAATGGAAAATAATTTTTTTTAGTTCACAAGGAAGGATGGAGCGAGTACCGAAGCTCTCGACAGAAGGAAACCCCTTTTCCTTCGGACTCCTGTTAAAAAGGAAGTAAGTATTTTCTTTAAAAGACCCAATGTAATCATGATTTAGCAGTTATGTTATGTACACAGTAATATTATGTACCTATACACAACCGATCACGCGATATTGCAGAAATGGGTGTCCTTTGCTGCCTACTCGTAGTTTGCTAATCAGTCATCACCTATAAAGAACGAAAAAAAGTTTGCAAATCATGGTGGTTTTTATGAAGTACTCCTGCTGCATCTGAGGCAACGAATGTTCACTGTCAGATAGATTATCGAAGTTTGGGCATCAGATCATCGAGATCAATGGTTGCTCGGATTACCGGGGCTTCAAATTTTCGAGATTCCACTGTATTACCCACTTTATGAAGTGATCTTGTCAATCTGACTACTAATCGTTCTTATTACTGAGGCTTCGGATTATAGGGATTCCACTGCAACTTGAGGCAACGATTTGACTGTTCAGTGTCAAATCATTCGGATTACCCAAGATTAAGAATATCTGCACCACAGACAGACGATGGAGTGGTCATGGGCATTTGACACGCCCGGATTACCGGGGCTTCTGACTATCGATATTCAACTGCATAATGAACTTCAGGCTGCAATTTAGTGATCTTGACCCGTTTTCTGATTCTTCGAAATACAGAAACTTCGGATTATCGAGACTGCATGCTCACTTCATGCTATGACAAGTCTCCACCTGACTTTCCAGTTGTTCGAATTACCGGGGTAGAGATTCTTCGGACTTTCATTTCGCCGTCGTTTGGATTACAGAGGCAACGGATAACCCTAAATTTGCCCCTTATAAAAAAAAATCCATTATCCAATAAATTAAGATAATGATTAATGAAAAATAAATTAGGATGCCAACGTAATAGGTAAATTAAAACGTTGTCTCATCAATTTCGTACTCTCGGATGCATTGCACTCATTTTGCACCGAGCGCGGTCTCCATGGCGACGCGTAAACAAAAACAAAACGAGAAACGTCAAACTATAACCTTCTCCTCATGTAAACAAACTGCCCAAAAACTTCGGTAACTACAACGAAAAATGGGCACAACAATTTTCTAGTCATCAGATGCCATAATTTTTATATATTTCTATTACTAAGTGCCAAACAAAAACCTTTTAAAACATGAATTACGCTTTCTGGTACAGGGTAAGTTTTCCAAAACATTGACACCTGTTGTCCTCACGTTACCATGGTAACGACAAATAATCAAATTTTGTTTATTTAAATTATTAATAAACTTTTAAATTATAACTAACTCTATACTAACTGCTATCTCTAATTTTTTAAACCTTTTTTCACTTATTTATTCGTAATTTACAAAAATACAGGTCGACCTAAAAATGACCTAAAACGACCTTATAAAATAGATATAAAATAGATAGTTGTAGATACTTTCTACAAAAATTAAAGAAAAAAAACTGCCAACTTAAACTAAATTTTAAAGCATAGAATTCATGAATGATTGACAATTGGAAGTCAGAATGTGACTAATCATGTGTGACACTTTCTGTTCCCTTGGATACCCTCAAACTAGAAGCTCTTTGGGTTTAAATGGATTTTTTTAACTTCCCTGACTCTGATTATAATGATTATGACTATGATGTGAGATTTTTGATAGATTGAAGATTGATTTTTGATCATTTTTTCCAGCCTGGGCGTACTAGGATGGACGGCGCTTCGAGATCCGGCGGCTCAATCGCCGGCGATGACTCTCCAGAATATGGAAGAAGGAGAGACGAAGATTCTTCAGGCTATAGACGAATGCTTGAACTTCACAAGCAGGCTCAACAGCAACAAGCCGCCCTTACAAGCAAACTTCAAGCCAAAGTAGATCTTTTGTCGATTTTTTCTTTTTCTATCTTTTTTTTGTAGCTTTTACAGTATAAAAAGCGATGTATGGAGTTGGAAAGTCAGATGGAAGATATGGTCGAGCGTCCTCCAGTTTTGGGCGCTTCCGGTTCAGCCCTTGAGGCAGCCCAGCAGCACTTAAGGGAGCTCAGAGATGAAAGACATCAGGATTTAGATTCAGCGACTCGTGCCTTAAATGATGAAAGACGAAAGTAATCAGTAGCCACATGATTTATTAATTTTTGGCATTTAGGTTAGAGAAAATGTATCAGTTGAATACTTCCCTTCGTCAGCAGCTTGAAGAGGCCCAGGAAAGCAACGAGACGTTAATTTCGGACTTGCAGAAGCTTACGAACGACTGGGAGGTCATGAGGGAGGAGATGATACTTAAAGAAGACGAATGGAAAGAAGAAGAGCAATGTTTCAACGATTACTATTCCAATGAGCATTCTCGTCTTTTGGCTCTATGGCGAGACGTTGTCAACATAAAACGTCAATTCACTGAAATGCAGACTGCCACTCATAGAGATTTGACGAAAATGAAAAGCGAGCTTGTCAACTCATCGAGGGATCTCGTCGACGCATCCAGCGGTTTGCAGATTCAGCAGATTAGGTCTTCTGTCGTCGATGTACGTTTTTTCAGCATAAGTAGTGGTTCTCTATGATTGATTTTAGGAAGAGACGAGGCAGCAGATGGAAGTTGAGTTGAACCAACTGAGGGACACTCTGGCCCAGTTGAAGGCTGAGAAAGAAGTCGTCCATTTGGAAGTTAGATCGAAAGAAGATAGAATTCAGTCTTTGAACAAAGAATGCAAAAATCTTGTAAGACTTTTTTTTTTAGGGGGAGGGGACTCTTTGAAGGTTTTTGACAAAAAAATTGTATTTGCTAGGAGGAGAGATGTACTGCTGCTGAAGCGAGTGTTGGAGAAGTGACTAGGTTGACGACCGAGCTTGATTTGCTTCAGTCCGCTCTTAGGGACATCGCTCATGCTGTTCTTCAGGATGCTGACGTTCGGGATGGTGAGACACATCGAGTCCACCTGACGCCTTCGCAGCCGATTCCGCCCCGTTCGCCAAAACGAAGCGCTCGGACCCAAACTTCGCCTGCATTCGTCGAAAGCACCATTTCCGCCGTCCAAGCCGCTCTCAACAAATACCAGCTTCTCATCCACGAACTCCAAGTCAAACTCGGAAGCGCCAAAGAACAGGCGGCGACTTGGAAACGTCAATCCGAGACACATGAAGAGACGCAGAAAGTCTTAGAGAACCGCCTCGCTGAAATGACCGTCCAGCTCGACTCATGCAAAATACATTCAAACCAGCTCAACCAAGAAAAAGACCTTCTGGCCAAATCCTTGGAAGCTTCTCGAGCTGAAAAGAACGCCCTCGATAAAAACAGAATGGAAATGAACGCCATGGTAACAACATTACAAAAACTTCCACCATTTAATTTTTTTTATAGCTCGACAATTTGAACTCTGAATTCGACAAACTTCAAAAAACCAACATCAGACTTCAAAAACAGACGGAAACTTTAGAAGATGAAAAATCGTATCTTCAATCTGAAATCGTCCGAATGTCCAAAGATGCAGAAATGAGGTTGGTCATCAAAAGCGTAACTATCCCACTAGAACCCTTAAAACTTGTCCATTTTTGAAGGCCAGGAGTGGTCTGAGCAATTATATGCTTTAGGTAAAATTTTTAGCTCATTAAAAGAGCTTTCCAATGGTATAAAAATCGATAAAATCGGCCAAAAATTGTGGAAGTTATAGACGTTAACGTTAAATCATAAAACCAAGTGTTGCATCTACCAGCAGTGAAGGTTTTTGTTTTTAGAATTTTATACTAAAAAAACCCTTTCAAGTCTCTAAAAACAATAAATGGGATTAAAAACTCCTTTTTTAATGTCAAAATTGTCTTTCAGGATGGCAAAAGTATCAAAATCATTAGAAGAATTCAAAATAAGTCCTTCTCGTCGAAGAACCAAGTCAAAGATGCTTTATTTAAAACGATCACCCATGCTTCTTTTCAACCCCGTTATATTTGCTAAAAAATAAAATTTTTCGTTTTATTTTAGAGAGATGAATTTGCGAGGAGAGGAGGATAGGTGTAGCCATTTAAAAGAGGAAATTCTGACAATTAGGGAGGAGCTCAACAAAGCGTATTTGGCGAAAGATCTTCTTGAGCAGCAAAAGACTGAAACGGACAGTCTTCTCTCTCAAATTGATAAAACTAGAGGAGATATCGAGCTTGAGCTAGAGCAGGTTCTGCTTGAGAAGTCCGACATGCATGAGTCGCTCGCCAAAGCTGAAACTATCGCCGCATCTTTGGAATACGACAAAAAAAAACTTCAGGAAGAAATCAAAAAGCTTTTGGACGACAAAGCAGGACTTCAGAATCAAGTTCAAGATCAAAGTAATGATTTAGCATCAATGAGGAAGGAAATCCTTCAAGCTGAGCAATCTAGACTTGATTTGGACACGGAAAAAATATCGCTGCAGGAAAAATGCAAGTTTTTGGAAATGGAGAAAGAAAAAGTTGAGCTTGAGTTGAGCCAAGTTTGCCGCGAGCGTGGAGAGCTGAGTAACCAGCTCGCACTTGCGGGTCGCAAACGAGAAACTCTCAACGAGGAGCTGAGTCGCATCAAGCAACGTCTCGAGCAAGTCAACGAAACCAATTCTCGCATCAACAGAAGTCTTGAAGATCTTGTGAAAGACTGCGAAAATAAGCAGGTGATGCTGGAAGGGAACGAAAAGGAGATTCAACGTCTTCAAGAACAGATCGCATCTATGAGGGCGGATAAAGAGGCTTTGGAAGCGACTTTGTTTGATAGCCAGGCTAACATTGAAAACCTGGAAGCTAGAAGGGCTCAGCTTGAAAAAGACCACCAGGAACTTCTTGTCCACGAGGTATGTCCATTCACTCACCTTAATAAGGTTTCACTATGAAGTATTTTGATTTTGTCTTGTTCAGGACCTTTTGGTTATTCTAAATCCAAGTTTTCGTCATTCCACACCTTGTTCTTCGTCTGCCATTTTGAAAAAACGGTCCCAAATCGCCACTTTTTTCTGTTTTTTATCTCTACCTCAAAAACCATTGGTTTTAGCGACTTCACCACTTAGTACAAATTGAAAGACCATTAAATTCTGCTTATAATGAGCTTTCAAAAGTCAAAATCGGCCTAGCCGTTCAGGAAATATCAATTGTCAAAATCGACCTTTTATTTTTGTAAAATAAGAAATTTTTCAAAAATCGTTCCTACAAAAAATGACAAACTTTGACCATCGATATCTCCTAAACGGCTAGTCCAATTTTGACTTCTGAAAGCTCATTATAAGCAGAATTTAATGGTCTTTCATTTTGTACTGAGTGGCCAAGTCGCTAGAACCAATAGTTTTTGAACTAGAGGTCAAAAGCTCTAAAAAGTTCCAATTTGGGACGGTTTTTCTTAAATGGTGGGCGAAGCTCAATGTGGGGGATGATGCAAACTTGGATTTAGAACTACCTAATAGTCCTAAACAAAATAAAATAGTGCACCTCTTGCATTGAAGAACCTTTGGCTGACTACAGAAAGGTCTTGATGTTATGAAGACCCTTTTAAAAACTGACTCGTTTCTTAAGTATCGTTTTGCATGCTAAATATACTTTCTGGTGATATCACTTGTCGGCACTAAAGCTAAAGACCCATGACATGCCTTTTCCCTTTCATTCACTATGAAGCTCAAAGAAGAGAAATACCGCCGTCTTTTGTTGCAGGAAGCGCTCAAAGGTGAAATATCTAAGTTGAAGTCTGACTTGGAAAATACGGAAAGAAGGGCGCAGGAGACAAAGCAGTCGTTGCTTCAACAAGCAGGAAGCAAAGAAGGCGAATTCAAACAGGTCATAACCAACCTCAAAAAGAAAAACGAAGAAAACATCTACAAGCTGACCGAAGAAAAGGTATTTTTGTATTTTCTTGCTTTCATATTAACATCAATTTAAGGAACAACTGAGAATCGCATTAGAGAAAAAATTGGCATCAACAGTAGAAGGATTGACGATGGAAAAAGATTCGGAGATCAGACAGCTCGAGGATAGAATCAGCGCTTTACAGCAGCAAATCGAAAACGTCTGCCAGCAACATGAAGAAGTTTTATTGCGTGCAGAAAGCGACAAACAACAATCTCTTCTCCTTGGTAATACAAAATACACATAAACACACCTACATGTTCTTTTATAGCTCAACAAGACCATCAAGTTGTTGTCGAAAAGTTGGAAGAAGCGAAACGAGAAATTGAAGCTGAACGGGTTGCTCATGATAGGAATAGAAGAGACGCTGCTGTCAGAGGAGAGCAAGATCGTGCGACCATCAACTCACTTCGTGACAGCTTGAATGCTGCCAATGCCAAACTAGAACAGCTAAGGTTCGTTTTTGAAGTTTAAATTCCCATAACTTCCACATTGCAAATGGTTTTTTTTATAGATCTCGAGCTGAAGAAGAAAGGAATTCTTTAGAATCAAGACTTTCAGAAGTCATCAAAGAAAGAGATTCAGAGATGCAGCATTCCGAAGACCTCAAACTTCAACTCCATTTAGCCGAAGACAAGCTCGACTCTGTCACTTCCCAGTTCAACGAATCAACCCACAGGCTCAAAGATGGTCTGTATTTTATCTTTATTTAATGTATAACTTATTTGAATTTTAGTTGAAAATATACGAGATGGATTGTTGAAAGAGTTGACCGACGTGAGGCGTAATTTGGCTGATGCTTCCTTTGAAAAGGAAAAGTACAGCAGCTCGAATAAAGAACTTCGAGAGCACGTGAAGAGAGTTGAAGGTCAAAAGCGAGAGCAAGGTCGCTCACTTGAGGAAGCGCTTAATAAAATCACTGCTCTCGATGAAGCCCGAAGGAACTTGGAAAATGAGCGATCTCGGTTGCAAGGGCTTGTCCGTGAGCTGGATAAATCGCTAATGGAAACCAAACAGCAAGCATCGGGAGCGGGAGATGAATTGACCAAAGCTAAAGATTTAATTAATCAAAAGATATCTGAAGAAAGGCAACTGCAAGCACGGCTGTCAAGCCTTGCTGAAGAACGTGATCGTGCTAAACAGCAAGCACATCAATTGTCAAAACAGGTAACTGCATGTCTCTGTAGGGCAGAGCAGAGCTATGCCATCTGTGCTACTCTGCCCTGTGTCAATCATTTAGCTGTAGGCCTTCAGCAGTAGTGTACTCTTGATTTTCAGGTTTTGGAGGTCGAGAATGCACTAGAGGCTGCCAGAGAGGAGGCTGCGAAGAATCGAAATAAAGGCGATGAAGAAGAAAGAAGATTTAGGGAGCGTGAAGAAGAGCTTTTGATGCGACTCGAAGAGAGCAGAGGGAGCGAAAGGAAGCTTCAAGACACAAGCCACAATTTGGAAGTTTGCCTTACCGACGCTACCCAGCAAATACAAGAACTGAAAGCCAGGCTCGGTGGTTCTGAAGGACGTGTCCGAGCTTTGGACGCACAACTTATCCATTTGGAAGGCTGCAAACGAGAAGTTGAGCAAAAATTGAGTTCAGTCGGTTCAACCTTGAGACGTATTGCGGGAATCCAGCTTGATGGAACGGTCAACCTGCCTTATAAACTCGTCTCTCCCACTAGAAGATGGAGTCCAGTTCGTTCGCAATCGCAACATCAAGATGGCGACACCAGAGGTGCCGATAACGTCCTACTCGATGTCGACCCCGATGCTGTCCGAAAAGGTGTTCGAACTCTAATGCACCAAGTGGCCCAAATCGAACGTGAACGTGATGACCTCAAAGCAAACCTCAGCGACTTCAAAAAGCACATCAGAGCGCAAAATGAAGAACATTCAAAAACAGAAGCCAAATTGAAATCTACCATTCTTGCCTTAAGACAAGTATACCTTAGTTTTCCTGGAAACTCATATTTGTTTTAGTCTCAAGAAGAAAAAGGATCTTTGGAAGCAAGGCTCGGACAAAAGACTGCCGCTCTCCAGTCGCAGACTGAAGCAATGCAGAGCAAATCTGAAGAAAGTCACCATCTACAAGAAAAACTAACGACCGTCGAAATGGCCCTTAAAAATGTCACCGAAGAAAAATCCCAATGCGAAGATAAACTTGAGAAGGTAAATTGTTTATTTTACTTTTTCTTCAAATTTTTTTTAGATAAAGCAAGCTTTGTCAAAAACTGATAATGAGAAACGATCGCTTCAAGAGGAGTTGGGCAAAAGTGAAGCAAGAGCTACCAAACTTGAGCTGCAAAGGATGGGAATGGAAGGAGACATACAAAGGCTACAGATGATGCTTCAGGAAAAAGATGCCGCAGTTCAAAAACTTCAGGAAAGACTTGAAACAGAAAGTGCTACGGTGTCCGAGCTCGAAGAAAGATGCGGCTCATTAAAGACAACAGTGGAAAGACTCAACCAAACACTGGAGAGATCATCAAGGACAGAACTGGAACTCCAATCTGAACTCGCAGGCCTTCAGCGTTCGCTCAATGAAATATCAAATACATCGCAGAACAACGCAGAGAAGCTTAAATCGTTGCAGAAAGCTGTCTACAATGCAGAAAACGAGAAGAAAGTTGTAGTAGAACGTTTGGAAGCCGCGCAAGCGAATTTGTCTGAAGTGAGGCGAAGTTATTCCGTCCTTAAAGAAGCCCACGCTCGCCTTCAAGCGGATCTTTCAACAGCCGAAGTCGAAAAGTCAGCATTGGAAGCCCAACTTAGAATGCAAAGCTGGCCGAATGAGTCCGAAGAGTTGAAACGTCAGGCGAACGAGCTTGTCATGAAGATAGACACACTTCAAGATAAAGTCAGACATTTAGAATCGGAGAAACGAAGTTTGGAAAGGAAACTTCAGTCGAGCCGTTCCAAGAGTTACGAACGAGGCGAGAAGGGTTCACGCGAATGGGACGTCGGGGGTGGCGACAGCCTCGGCATCGGAAGCACCAACAATCTCATCCTCGAACAAGAAAACATCGAACTAAAAACTCGCATCCGCTACTTAGAATCCGAACTCACCAAACGAGAATCCGAACTTCAGCGACTGAAATCAACAATCGACATGTCAAGGTAATGTTCCTCCAAAATTAACCAAAATCAAATTTTTTTGTGTGCAGAAATTCCAACAAAGAATGGACTGGAGACATCGAAAGATACAGATCTGCACAACTTCAGGCTGAAAGGCTTCTTGAAGCTCGTGAACAATCTCACAGGCAGCAAATATTGAGGCTAGAAAATCAAGTAACTATTACAATAATTACAGGGCATTTATCATTTTTCTTTTAGGTCAAAATGCTGCGTGAGCAGTTAAACCAAGAGGTGAAAAGGCGTCAAATGTTCATCTTGAGGAGCGGTCGGACTGGTCGAGAGGTCCAGCAATTGCACCACGTTCTTGGCAATTCGCTTCGAAACGTCTCGCAAGATCCAGCATTGGATTCCTACCTTTTAGAAAGCGAAGCGAGAAAACTCGACACCACTTTACACTCCTCGCAACCAATCGCTCTTCCTCCCCCATCATCCCGGAAGTGAATTTCCATTTCGCCTTTTTTTTGTAAATTTTGAGCTCGGTTTGTGACTCAAAACGATGTCCGTTCAAAACCGTCCATTGCTCAAAATTTTTTTATTACAAAATGTAAATATCATAGTCTTGCGTAGAAAATAATGCTTTGTACATACACTAAAGTTACCATAGAAATTTTGGTAATTTTCTACTCTAATAAAAAAGATGGAAGAAGGCAAAGAAACCCGTTTAGGTACGCTGAAATTTGTCCATTGATAGCCTTATCATAACCTTACCATTCTAACCTCTCAATGGGATTGGACAAATTTTTTCTTGGGCACCCAATCACGAATTTATTTTTCTTCTCTAATATTTATTTAGAAAGTAAAATTAGAAAACTCCAAGGAATCACAAGATAATGACGGGCTAGCTGGGTTTTAGCCCAGTCACTTATTTTACTCTAAATTTAGATTTCAAAATTTAGTTTTAGGTTTTTTTTGTCTTTTAAAATTTACCCAAAAAAATACCTTCAATATCACCGTTGCTCAGTTGGCAACTGATTTGATCTTTGATGGTTTTTTTGATGTGCAATAAACTTTTTTTTGTGATTTTTATTTATTTATTTTTTTATATTTATAAAGTGTTGGGTTTTAGAGTTATAGGGTCTTCAGATTGTTTTGTGCCTGAGTCGGATGATAGACAAGCACTTTTATAGAAGACAAAATTTAGAATTTACTAGATATCTGAAAGCTTAAAATGTTGATGTCGCAGAAAAGTCATGTAGCTTTGATGGGTGGAAATTAAAATATAGAAATGAAAATGTTTATTTTATTGACTTCAAACCCTGAAATCTCTTGAGGTATGGAAATACTCCAACATTCTCAAAAATTTGGGGCTCCACAGACACAAAATACCTTCTTCATGATCATCCCACTCATTGTCACCTCTCCTACCTCCTCGACCCTCCCACCTCTTCCCTCCTGACCACCCCCAACATTTCCCAAAACATATGATTTTTAAAGAATTTTTATTTCACAGCATTTTTAGAAAATTTGAAACGCAGGGCGTAGTAGGTAGCGATGATGACAAGGCACCAGATCAGAAAGGACATCGTGAATAGAAAAATCGAGGAGACATTCAACCCTAGCAAGTTCTGCTCCATGCACGTGCTGATGATGAATCCTCCAACCACCACCACCGTAAAAGTGGTCGCTCGCAGAAAAACGGGCGTCTCCGTATGGGTGAAATACAAAGCGGAAACTTCCATAAGACAAGTTCCAAACATAGTAGCCAAAATTTCGAGTACCATGCTTGTCAAATCGGTCCTCGGGATTTTCGTTATATGAACGAAGCCATATGTCCTGAAATCTTCTTCGGACGAGAAGCACAAATAGACGTAGACGCTTCTGGCATTGAATTCATAAGAATCGTCATACCTTGTTGTTGCTTCGTGCTCTATGCTTACGTTGTACGTCTGAGGTCGGACCGTGTACAACTCAACATCCGATGGCTGCACAATGCGCATCATTTTCTGATCCAAAATAGAAAACGTCAAGTTGAATTGAAGCAATTCCGTGGTCGCTATGTAGAAATAGCTATTGTGGTCATCGAGCGATGCTAAGTGGTTTAAAGGATCTTTCTTGACTGCTCGAACTACCTTCGAAGACGTCACAAAATAGCTGAAGGAGGTCATCTCTTCGACCTTGACTTCTTGAATAAAAGAAGAATTTGGAAGACTAACTGTGACTTTTTCTGATGTTTCGTTCTTGACTGGTATAAGAAGAAAAAATGTGTTTCCATACGGTTTTATTTTGACTGAAGAATACCCAACCGAGATGCTGACCGAGTCGTTCATCGTGTTGAAAAATCTGAGCTGACCGAAGCCATTTTTTGTCGGCTGGGTGAGCCAAATGGTCTCGATGTTGTGCTCGAATGATGCAGAGAAGATGAGCGCGATGGCTAAAAAGATGAAACCGATGCCTAGCTGGTGAATAGACGTCTTTAAAAAAGTGTGCTTCCTAAGAAAAGGTATGACGAACGTTTCCATCAAAGGTAGTATGAGTACCCAAGATGTGAACAAGATCATAATCACTTTTCCATAATCGATGCCAGTTTTGGTCAAGTTCAAATACGTAAGGAACATCGTCGACGAGCTAAATGTGGCCACGAGGATCAAAAAGATGGGGAAAAGAACGAGCAATAGCTTGATCGTCATTCTGTCTTCCATTGTCAACTTGGAATCGTCGTTTTTAAACAGCGATATCTTTTTAGATTTCAAAGATTCATAGCAGGCGTTCAGCATGTTGAAGTGATAAGGTGCTTTATAAAAATCGAAATGGCTATTGACGAATATCGTCAGGAAAATGATCATGAGGACGAAAGAAATGGCAATTGGGACGAACCGGTAGTCAGACACTGCTATGACGATGACCAAAACGAGCTGGCTGCTTCGTAAGCACATGATGAAGAGAAAAACGTATTTCCGCATGTAGCCACCGTTGTCAGGCAACGCTTCTATCTGCACTTGTTCCAGAAAGACAGAAATGAAAATTCCGTATGAACTTCGGAAGGATGAAATGAGCGGCTGTCCGATGTAGAAGAAGTAGAGGCGAATGTCTTGAGGAAGTTGGGATGTGGTTGTGGTGAACGTCGAAATGATGAGAGTGAACATAAGGAGGAAGACCGAAAGAAGGAAGACGTTGTACCTTTTCGTAAACGAGTCGCTCACCCAGGCGATGAAACTGCCCATCCCAGCTAAAATTCCAATGTCGATCAAAACCCAATGGGTTTCGTTCAACTCAGCCTCTTTTATAAATAAGTTCATTACGTGTCTGATCGTTTCTGACGTGAAATTTATACAAAATGTACCGAACAACGCTAATTTGGCTTCTTTTGAATAATAATGCATATCTCTGTGTTTTTTCTTTTTCTTTTTTAACAAACATATGGAGAAAATTGATGACTCTTCGACGTTAATGGGCCACAGTATGATATTTTCAAATTCTTGATCGGGCCCAAAGTTACTAAAAGAAGCTTCTCTGGCGAGAGGAAAAAAATTGTCCCAACGCAAGACTATTGAACGCGTCGTGTCTTATTGGAGGCCCTGCCAGGATTTTCGCAGAATGCCAAACACACTCCTAAAATAGGTATTGAAATAAAATTTTACATTTCTATGGTACAACAAACAACTAAAAGGCCACCAAGGTGAAAATGCTTCTTCCACTTTTTCTGCCTGTCAAAAAATGAGCCTGTGGCTGAAGAAATACAATTTTCAAAGTTAAATATCTCTGTTCCCTGATGACTTAACGACTTGAAATTTTCAGGGCTTTCTTTTATGGTATCAAAGAAGATCTGTACCAAATTTAAAGATTATCGGTTAATAGGGCGACCGGATGCACCTAAAACCTCAAGTCTTCGTAGCGACGAAATGTCGTATTGTGATATTGAATTCGCTTGGCTTGCCTAAACGCTTCTTTTTTCTTTTGAAATGGCCCTCGAATAATAAACAATTATTAGTTATTATACCATTATTTCAATTACTTATTTTCGATGTTTGGACCTTCAGAGATCCCCCACCAAAAAAACACCTTATTCAATGCTTTTAGGACTTTTTTCTGGAGTCAGGACTGAGGACAAAGGTATGAACGATGGAAAAGACAAATAACTAAAACCGATTATTTGGTCAAAACCGGTTGTGCAACCGGTTTCCTGGTCAAAATAGGTTTGCTCAAAGCAAAAAGATTTCTAGGCAAAGTTTTTAGACTATTAAGATCGTTTTAGAAATTATTAGACAATTTTAGACAGGGGAGGTGATGAGAATTTTAGGGAAGGTTAAGGATGGTACGCGGGGGACATAATGAGAGTGAATAAAGTGGCGGAAGGTTCGGGATGATGAGTAATGAGGGGGGAGGTGATGGGAGAGAGGAGGGAGGTGGTAGAATGTTAGGGGAGGAGGTGATGGGAGGAGTAGAATGTTTGGGGGAACGTGGGGGTGGTATTTGTGGAGAGGTCTGTAAAGCCCCAAATTTTTTAAAAAGTTCGAGTTATGTGGTTCCTCGTCCCAACACATTTTTAGAAGTTTTTTCATAAGTTTTCAAACTTTTAGACGCGCTTTTTAGGTATTTTAAACAACCGGCTCACTAAAAACCTGTTTTTCTCGGACCAAACCGCCGAACACTCATCAAGAGCATAGACAAAGAGCGATCAAGAGGGGATGACAGATGACTCAGTGTATGACGTCGAGCCTTAAGTGACGTCACCGATTTCTATAACCAAACTTTCCACAACCACTTCCAACTCGATTAGAATGTCAGATTTCCCATAATTTCCGTAATTTCGTCTTCAAAATAAAAGATTTAATTAATTTCAAATCCCCTAATTAATCCTTCGATTCAATTCAACCATCAAATCTTCAATTTTAGGCCGAAAAGGAGTTACACCCTTTGAAGTAAGTCTGAAGGTTGTTTTTGTTCCTTTGTCAACATTTTGACATTTCTCTTCAAAGTTCATATTCGTTCATTTCATTTATAAAACGTATTATAAAATATACTCTCATTATCCGACAATATTGTATTTTTTAAAATTTCAATCTTCAGGTTCTTGATTTTACATTCCAAGCGAGATCAAAATGGAAGGAAGTTCGTCCAACCCACAAAATAACAGAATCCGTCAAACCCAGGCCCAAGTGGACGAGGTAAAAATCTTAAAATTTTTCTCTTCTAAAACATTATTATATCTTAAACTGTTCATTTGCTGCTTTTGGAATAGACTTACATAATGGGTAAGTTTGGAAAAATTTGGTTGGATTTGTGTAGTTTGAAAAGCATGATGGCTAAAATTTGGAGTTTTTTGGTTTTGAAATTGCCACACCCTAACATTCGTGTTTTTCTAGGTTGTCGGCGTGATGAAAATGAATATCGCAAAAGTATTGGAGAGGGACCACAAACTATCGGAATTGGATGACCGAGCAGGTAATTTCAATGTTACAACTTTTCTGTTTTTTAAGTTTGAGTTTTAGATGCTCTCAACATCGGAGCATCCCAGTTTGAGCAACAGGCTATCAAACTCAAAAGGAAAATGTGGTGGAAAAACCTCAAGGTGGGTACTCTCAAAGATGAGGTTTCCTCAGCTTCCTTCGTGCTGATCAGCTTGAAATTTTGTTCATAAAAAAGCCCTTAAAATTTCAAGTCTGTCGGTCCTGAGAAAGCAGAGGAAATTGTTATTTTTGAATTGATGGACTAATACCATTTAATTTTTTAGTTTACCCTAATTCTTGGCGCTATAATTGGCACATTCGTTCTAATTTTGATAAGTAAGTAATTTTAATTTATTTTTCTTCATATTGTTAATGCAGGGAAACATAGACAAAAGGGGGTCCTATTATCATGACAGTGTTGCCAGTTTGGGTAAATTGGGCTCCTTTAAGGCCCAATCTGGCAATTTATATACTGGTTTGGACCCGCTGTAACAGGTTTAGACTCCATATTACGCTCTTTTGGACCTCTTTAGCTTGTTTGTATAAAAATTGGGAAGGTAACTGGGGCGAATGAGAAATTACAAATACCTTCCCAAAATATGGAAATTTTGAATTTATTTTTAAACAAATTGCAGGATCGTTTTCCTACCATGAAAAGACAATATTTTCTTCAAATAATAACTCTTAAGGTGTGTCTTTTAGAAAAACGAAACTAAATTATTCTCTTTTTCTTTCAGTCTGGATTGTCAATTCTTTTGGAGGAGATGAAAAGGCCGTCGAAGGGAACAAATCGTCTTAAAAATGAATTATCAACTTATATTATAACCTCAATACTTTTAAGCTCTTCTCTCTATCATTAAAAAATTAGAAATTTCTTTGTACCAAACTCTCCGCACTTTAGGTCCTAAGCTTCGTCGGAAAAATTAACTTCTTCAGCAATAATGTATTTCCATATAAATATGTATTATTTTTTAAAAGAAACACTTCGTTTAATTTATTAGAACTTTTATAAAATAAAATTTATAGTCACAAAATATTATTTCTTTCCTAATCGATTAAAATAAGGAAACCGAAAATAACTCAGAACCATTGGAGTTCCATTATCAAGGTTATCCATCTTTTTTTGAGGTTTTGATGCACTTCCTCCATATTCCTGTGAAAGGAATGTCTAAAATTACAAGTTTTAAAGGTTTTTATGCATAAAATTGCGATTTAAGGACTACCAGCTACGATCTATACATCATTGAAGTGCCCAGGAGGTTATGGACGTTTAACCTTCTACTGAGGCATGATTTCAGTCAAAAATTGTGGACGATACAGTTCAATCATGAAATTGTCCCTCATTGATTGTGTTAATCCATAAAACTTATTGTGCCCCTTACCCTTAAATTATTGAGTTGGTGGCTGTGTTCCCTCCGAGGATCTCAGCACTTACAATATTTGAATATTTCCCCCCCTCTCTCCCCCCTAAAAATAAATAGCCTATTTCCTTGGGAAAACCGCTAAAAGAAGAAGAAAAAAAAAAAAGTTTTGATAATTTGACATAACGCTTGAACGGGTAGGAATACTTCTACCTACACGGTTTGAGGAAAATATTGTAGGTAAGTGCTGAGATCCTCGGGAAAAATTGAGTAGCTAACCAACAATAAGCGAGAAGTTACGTGTGACACCCGGGAATTGCGTGAAATTGCACTTTTTTGAGGTGCGGTAAATAGTAAATGATTGCAAGTTTGGACCTGCCTCGTGTTCGGCTCGACTCATTTGGTTCCCCCCAGACGGAATGCGGCTTTCCGTCGCGCGTTGTCATCTGAGGGTTTTTCACTTTTTTTTCCCCGTCCGGCGTTCCTCTTCCTCGCCGCCGCTTTATTCCCCGTTCGTCCGTCCGAGGTCTCGCACGCTTCTCTCCCCGCTCCAATCCCGGTGATAACCCCGACGGAATTCGAAACATTTCAACTGCCACTCTGCATTTTCCATTTCACCGACATTTCAATTTCGAACGAAAACAATCGGGAAACCTTTGACACCTCGATGACGCGCACCAAAATCAAACAAAAAATTTCACATTTCATAATTTAGCTAATTTTTTTTTCTTCCACAAAACCGTCAACGAAACCAATCAAGATGAACAGAAGGACCGACCAACACGCATATGAGACGACATTGGTAAGTCCTTTATCAAAAACCACGTGGGTTCTACACGTTTACATCACAAAAATGTCAAATTATTTTTAAGTGAAAATAATCATTTCTGGGACACTGATTTGAGATAAGGTTTTCTATCTCACTCTTTCTTGTTTTTTTCAACGTAGGTAGTAAAATTATCTCGTCAAAACGACTTAAAATTTAGATTGCCTATGTTCGTGCCCTAGGATATTGGTTTTTTGAACATTTGAGCCAATATTTTGATTGATTGGGTAATCTGAGCCTTGTTTGTCATTAATTAACATTAATAGGGCTTTAAAAGAGCTTTCTAACGATGTATTGGTCAAGTAGATCGGTTAAAAATTAAGGAAGTTACGGTCGTCCAAACATTTTGGTTTCCAAATTTTCTATGATACTGATCTTTCAACCTTTGCAAATGCGAATATATGATAATATTGTCTTTAAATTATTTGTTTTTTAGCTTTCTAAATTTTCAGGTACCTCTGCGGACGTTAAAAAAGTGAAATATTTAAATTTAAAAAAAATTCATTTTCGTTTTTGCATATTAAAAGTGCTTATCGGTGTATAAACGTTCTCGACATTTTATTCATGTAAAAATCGGCTTTTATTGGTCTAACAGTTTTAAATGTGAGTGCAAATATTTGTTGAATGTGAAATAAGTTGAATAGGTCGATACCTGACCTGGTACAGAGATGAAAATAGAAATCTTCATTGTCCTGGCCCTTTTTAAAATGGATGGTCCTGCAAAAATTAGGAGACGATTCGTATTTTCGATCCCACATGACCAGTTCCCTGACTTTGACGATGAGGAGTTTTCCCAGTGATCGTCATAAAAATTTTCACAGCTTGTTTAATATGACATGTGAAAACCATGAAAATTAGGTTTGTCTTCCTGCCTATTTCGACTCGTATTCTTAAATTTTTCAACAAATAACAGTTTTTTCCAGCCTGACGATGATTGCGAAACGACGAAACCGGTCATATCAAAAGAATGGAGTTTTTCAAAATACCTAATCCCAGATCTCCAACGTCATATTTCTTTTACTATTGATCTCTCTTTGCTTCCATTCTTTATTTTAATTTTTTTGAACTTTTGAGTCTTGACTGTTTTAGAACTTTTCTTGAAAATAAATAAGTCAACAAACCTGCTTAAGTTTGAGGAATTGATTCCTCTTTTTGAGACCCAGTTATTCATAGACTAAAGACTATCTTTCGTAAAATTTGTGGATTTTGCTTAGAGGGTAGAAAGCTTTACCTAGAATCTAGATGGTGAAGCATTTTGGCTTCCCAGCTCCTTAGCGAACTAACTCTCTCCCATCCCCTCCCCCACCTTTTCCAACCTTCCCCCACACTCCCATCACCTCCCTCACCTTATTTCCCAGAATAGCGCCCCTTTACTAACCACCCTCACCCTGAATTCCCAGTCAACCAAAGATAATTTGAATCGAAGAAAATGACTTCATCTCTAGGCAGATTTCCATTTTTTTTCCTTCTTGATTTTGATAACGTCACCACTTTTGACTCAAGATGAAAAAGAGACAATGTTTGCTTCAATGAAGCGGGGACTCGGAACAAAAATAAACAAACGGATATAAAATTAGGATAAAAGTCAACATCGTCGTTCAAAAGGAAATAGAGGTCGTCGAAAATTAATTACGCTCAATCAATTATTAAAAAGCGTCTCATTTGAAGGATTCCTTTAAAGATTCGATTCCAAGGTACCCCCCTCCCGCAAATTTTAAGTTTCTCTCCATCGAGTTCAATAAACAGTTCGAAATTCGCATATTGCATACAAAATGAGACCCGGACTAGAAATTGCGATAAACCGGTTTTTATTTAAATTTCTATGTATTTTAATTAGATTTTTAACGCTCCCCAAATCCGAATTTTAAAACGTAGATCCTTTGCGTAATAAGGCTGAACTTGCACATTGATTAATTTTTGTTGGAAGAGCTTTTCCGTCAAGGTCTTGGTAATTCGATAGGACATTTTTCTTTAATCTCTTGGTAATTTGATCAAGGTCGCATAATGATGATGCCGCTCGTTTCGTAGGTGTTGAACGTACAAAGTGAGGTGTCGAGTTTTAGGATATCAAGATCCTAAGTATTAATTTACACTTTTTATTAATTTATTCTCGTTTAAACTATTTGAATAAACACTTAACTCCATATTGTATAACAGACTCGTAATTTGCCTTTTAAATCTTTCCCGGTGGTCTAGAACGATCCGAAGGAAGCGTTCGCACTTTTTGTTTCGTCCGAATGTTGGTTTCCTAAGCGAATTTTTTTGCTTTTGTTCTGATTAAAAAAGTACTTCTGACTCAGATATTTGAGTTTTGACCTTCTGGGTTGTTTCTTCACTCAAATACCTAACGGTGAGGTGTTCATTGATGAGATTTCATCTTGTGGATAACCAAAGAACGGATATTTTTGGTTCCTAAAATTTTGAAATAATCCAGACAGGAAGCTTTTTGAAAGGAAGGCAAAAAGTTGAAACTTAAGAAGTAAAACGAAACTCTTTTCGCTATTGTTTAAGGTATTTTTTTTTGTCTCCATCTGGAAGCTATCTGAAAAGGAAAATGAAGATAATTTATAAGTTTTGAGATAATTTTTTTATTTATTTCAACGGTTCGTTTTTGCCTTATAGAGTCGAAACGTTCCTGAAGTTGCTGGGAAACTCGCTGGGATTCCTATCATTTGGAATTTTGTCCATTTTTGGAGACAAAGGCGGAGTACTTCCCCTTAAAAAAGGTCTGGTCTGGACTGGTAGTTTTGGAAGAGGAATCTCCAAAACTGGAACTTTCTCAAAAAGTAGGATCTCTACAAACCTCTCTATTTCTAAGACCCTGTGCATTGTGAAAATTTGGTGAAGATCGGAGAGGTAGCTTTTGGATGCTTTTCGAAACATTCGATGAAATCTCTCTTTTGGATGGTTTTCGAAACATTCGATGAAATCTCTCTTTTAGATGGTTTTCGAAGCATTCGATGAAATCTAGCTTCTAGAGGTGGTTTTCGACAATTCTATAAAATCTTTCTTTTGGATGTTCTTCGTCCATTTTTCGACAATAGCTCGCTTTAGGATGCCCTTCGACCAAAATAAGCCAGTCACAACCTAATTGTTAATTAGCGACGAAAAATGACATCCATTTCATCATTTTGAAGCAACCTGCTCATTGATGATTTTTCTCGTCTCGAAACCGTTATTCCTAAAATTGACTCCTTAAACCCAATTATGTGATTATTGAGAAAAATAGTATCGGGCCAACGCCCGACGGGAGGCCAATAAGAAAAAAAAAAGGAGTTTTAATAGCCGAAAGAGCAAAGAGATCACTTCTCTCCTTATCTTCACCGATAATGTTCTTTAAGCATCCGGGTTTTTGAATTTAGTTTCTATTCAAACTAGTTTCTCGCGTGAATTTTCCAATGATATCTTTGCACAGGTGTTCTCAGTAACACGAAAAGTTCGAAAATCGGGCCACTTTGGCTATCATAGCTCCAAACTTATTTGTTTTATTGTTTACGTTTTGCGATAAAACTATTTGAATAACGGCAATAGTGTCTACCTAAACAAAACAATCATAAAAAATAGATATCTTTGATTAGCTGATGAAAATCAGCGATTAGAATGAGGAAGTCTCTCAGAAATACGTCAGCGGAGGACAAAACCTTTTATTTGGCGACATTTTTCATGTCCTCGCTTTTTTCTCCTTGAAAATAAAGGAAATCTTCAGCTGGTAGATGACTCGAGATTTCGAACCGGAACTAACCGGTTTTTTAAATCATTTTATCGAGCAATAAAATGAAAATCCTAAAAGATAATTTCATCACCAAAATGACATCTGAACATAAAATCCAATTTCAAAACTCTAATTAATAAACGAAAGCGTTTGATTGATATTCTATATGAGAAATAGAATAATGACTGGAACAAAAAGAGAATTTAAAGTTTGACGAAATACCTACTAAAATCGATGATCAAATCTGGGTCGATTGATAAGATAAGAGAGGTTGAACTGCATTTTTAAACGGATGGGGGGAAATAAGAGATTTTTTTTTAATTTACCTCTCTGTGTTATGTTAATTAATCCATTGTTCAATTTTGCAAACTAGTTTATTCTAAAGGGTCGTAGAATGGGCTCCAGGCACTACTTTCTATAGCTTGCAAAAAGTAATTGTGAATTGCAAAATTAAGGTCGCGAGATTTTTTTTTTCTTTTTCGCGCTTTTGATGAAAAGCTGCGAAGAAAACGTCCAAATTAGTCACAGTTTGTTTTTCTATCGAAACTTAGGTTATCATCGAAATTCGGAAGACTTAAAAAAATTTGATTCTAAAATTGAAAAAAAGCATCTAGCTATAAATAAACATGAGACTGGGCGATCTTGTGTACATTTTCTTACCTCAGCACGGTAGAAAATATCCTTGGGAAAAAAAATTGTTTGTTTAAATGATATTTTTTCATTTTTTGTTCCCTCAGACCTACCATGTTGTATGGAGGAGCAATGTCAAGTCCAACTTTCTCAAAATTCGGGGCCTCTCCACAAATACCAATACCCCCTTCCCCACCAACTCACACTATCCATCACCGTGGAGTCCCCGTTTTTTCCACAATCGAGTCTCTTTATAGGTAAACTTAGACGATTTTGCATCGTGAAGGGCATTTTTAGAGGACCTAAAGCCACAATTTTGACCAAGGCTTGGATGGACAGTTTTTGACCACATAGACACTAAATCCCACTCTGGGGCCCCTGGACGATAACAGGGATCCTCAGAGATCCAGATTTTGGGCTTTATAACCAAAATCCCTGATGAGAATTTAAAAAATTACCTTCGGAATCATCAAGAATTTGTACCTAATGGCTTTTTGGTGTGCTGAGTCCGAATAGTATGACGATTTTTTAATGATTTAAAAAGTGCCCCTTTTAGGGGGTCTCCGCAAATGTCACATCCGCAAATAGCACGACATCGACTGACCGACGAACTTTCCAAGGAAGTTTAAAAAGTGTCGAACTCTCTGAGTGTCACAAATTGTAAGTTTAAAGTCATACAAAAGCTTTTTTTCTGATTGTCAAAGTGTTGTTTTTCTCTCGTGGGGGTGCATTCTTGAAGGCTTTCGAACACACGGTCTCTGACGTTTTGGTGACTAGAATCAACTTTTAAGTAGTTTGTCACCTTAGGCACTCCTGTGCCGATTTTCAACCTAGTTCTAGAGATAATCACTTTTGCAGAAAAAAAAAGTAAGGCGAATAGTCCTTTCACCCCCTCGTCAAATAAACCGTTCGAAATGGGAAAATTGCCATTGCAAATATAAAGCGCATGTCTCTGCCTATAAAGTTTTCTCAAAATAAGTCCAACACGCGATCCCTAGCTTCTCATTACATTAACCTCCGTTGTTCTCCTACTGTCAAAACCTCAGGCATCCACGTCAATGGGAGATAAAACCTCCTCTTCATCTCTCCGCTAATTCCCTCTCGAATCATTGAAAGAAGGTAAATTCTAAAAGTTGCACTTTTCAAAAACCCACTACTTGATTTAATTATTTCGCCCCAGAATTTCATTAATAAAAATTACAAAATCCTCCACACCTTCAATAATCAGTTGGTTACAGCTTTTCAACTTCATTCCATTGCAATATCTCTTACCTATATATCTAAATTAAATTTATGAAAATTCCGCTCTTGGTCATTAGGGTGGCTAAAAAACTTTGTTGAGTGAATGATGGATTTCGCAATTTTAATGCGTCGCCTTGGGAAATGAGTCTATAATTTTCTTTTCAATTTTCATTATTAATGAAGGGGATCCACCGAGTCGTTTTGTTCGAGTAATATCTTTTAGATTGTCTAGTTGAGGCTGATCGAACTAGTCGTTAATTTGTCTCGGATATAAACGGATGGATGTCGCGTACAAGTTCGGTTCTAGATATTCATGGAAGTCGGTTTACAATCAAATTATTTTCGAAAAGAAAGACGGACGGAAGAAAAGAAGACGAAGGAAGTTGGTATGTTTTTGCACTTTCGAGTGTTCCAATTTTGGTTTTTTTCCTTTTGTTAGTATCGATTAGTTGACATTCACCCGTATTAGCTTGTATCAGCCTCCTGGCAATGATATTGCGAAAGTTAAATGATGTATGATTAGATGATAAAATTAGGGCAACATTAGATGTGTGCAATTGTTCTAGTTCTTTTTACACCAGTTTCAAGACATAAAGAAAAGGGAAATTTTTAACTTGGGAGAAATCAACTTAGCGTGGTTTGGATGTCAACGCTAACAGATAAGAATGTAAACAGCTTTGATTAAAATTTTCCCCGAAGATTTGTTACTTTGGTCCAGTTGCCTGAGGAATTTTACCATACAAAAGGTTCACTATATGATCATATTATCTTCTTTAGGACCATTTGGTAGTTCTGAATCCAAATTTTCATTCCTTCTGTGCTTCATTTGCCACTTATCCAAATCCGGAACTTTTTCAGTTTTTGAACTTTAGCTCGAAAACTATGGGTTTTAGCGACTTAACTACTAAGTACAAAATAAAAGATTATTAAATTTTGCGTCTAATGAGCTTTCAAAAGTCAAAATCGGTCCAGCCGTTCAGGACATATATATGGTCAAAGTTGTCCCTTTTTGTAGGACCGATTTTTAAATTCTCATTTTACCGTGCGGAAAAACGGAGACAAAATGGAGACAAAATTTGATATTTCAACGGTTTAGAAATGTTATGGAATTTTGTTATCGAATAGTAGAGCCCTCCAATTTTTACAGGGCTATCACGAAATTTTATTGGCTCTTAATGCATATTAAATCAGTTTGACCGTAGTCTGAAATAATACATTAGAAAAGGGTCTTTAATGGCCTTGATCGTTTTTAATAGCTTAATGTAAAAATTGTGCAATTTATACAATATGCATAGCCAATGACCTCTTTTGGTAAGTTTGATCTGGCGATGGTTTTACAATCGTGTCCAATTATCTCCATAATGAGTCCCGTTGTTAGACTCGGACAAATAAAAATGCGTTAATATTTCATTCGAAAGGGCTCAAGATGGATAAAATATCTCCCACCATGTGACATGCTGGGGGATCATTATTCAATTGCGGGTCCTTTTTATAAGGAAATAGCCTTTAGTGAGTGTCTTGGTTTTGCTATGTTCTCATCTTGAGGGAAAAACCCCGGTGGTTTTGAAAAGTCACTAAAAGTAAAGAATTCGTCAAGCTGCAAACATGAGTTGGGATGACAGCGAATGGGAAGATTTCGACCGCCTTCTCGCCGAATACAAAGCGAGGAAGTCCGAAATGGACGTCGGTGCCTTCTACCCTTGCCCGCCGGATCCTTTCGGATATGTCCACACCGCCGTAAGAAATTTTGAACCCAAAATTATTCTGCATCGTAACAAAAGCTCTTTCATAATTCCTTTTACTTTTTAAAGACCTTGACCATTTCTAAAAAAATCAACGAGAACGGTGTTAATTGAAGCGAAAATAATACAACACTCGTCGTTAAACATCCATAAAAAATACTTATCAAGCTATAAAGTTAAATTATAGTCATTATCCTCTTTAAATGGAAATCATCAATTTTTTAAAGTTTTATTTGTCAGATACATTTAAAGGTTCGGCCACCGCTCGACTGGAGGGGCGTGGCACCTCTTTGAAGTCGAAAATTTCAAAATATAAAAAAATACATCGATTTTAACGTAAAATGACACGAGAAATCCGATAGAATCAACTGAAAAATTCGACTAATATTTTCCGAGTTATCTCCAAAAAAACTGCTCATAAACCGCTAAAACGGCGGTTTTTTGTTGAATTTTTGTACTTACATAGTTGATTCCATCTGATTCCTCCTGTCATTTACGTAAGAATGACTGATCTTTGTCGATTTTTGAAAATTCTTATTTTGATTTCAGAGGCGCCACGCTCCTCCAGACGAGCGTTGGTTTTTAGTATTATATGATAATTTTTTTTCTATAGTATTGGTCTGCCAAATATTAAAAGTTTTTGACCCTCGAGGAGGTTCGAATTTTACTACCTGAAAAATTCAAAAGAAAATTCGCATACGAAATAAATTGACGAAAAACGATGAATGGATAAAATGATTTTCGTTTCCGATTCCCTGCTTGCGGACTCCACTAATTTTCTCGTTCCGCTTTTAGTTTTCGAAAACAAAAAAAAACGTTGCAAGGACGATTATGCGCCAACGCTTAAATATTAGACTTCCTTTTATGCGAAAACGCTTTTCTATCGAGGATTTTTTCAATGATGACGTCCGTCGATTTTTTCGTGACTTTTATATCATTATAATTGCCCATGCTCGTGCCAGAACATATGCCTAACTAGATTTTTACCGGGTCGGCTTGCTTATTATGGAAAAAATATCAAAACCCTGGGTAGTATTAAATGAAACAATATAACTGACTAGTTTCGAATAGTTTAATAATTGGACGAGCAAAATCATCAGTCCAAGGAAAATATTTCTAAGGCGCTATGCGGAGCAAGCACGTCTAGATGAGCTTTCGATGTTTATGTAACTTATCGATCCGTTGAATCCAATGAAAATGTTGTTTTGATTTCATTTTGGC
This sequence comes from Orius laevigatus, assembly GCA_018703685.1. Taxonomy (NCBI): domain Eukaryota; kingdom Metazoa; phylum Arthropoda; class Insecta; order Hemiptera; family Anthocoridae; genus Orius; species Orius laevigatus. The sequence continues at coordinate 132,730 of JAGWEN010000234.1, forward strand.
TTATTGAGGGTGAGGAGAACAGGTGGAAGCCCTTTAACAACTTGACCTTGGTCAGGAACCTCGTTACATCAACGCTTTTCGGTTATGAATGGACATCAATTAACACAAAAAAGGACTCCCTTACTTCCAACTCCTATTGTAATTTTCCCCCAACAAAAGATTCCCCGTCTCGAATCATCAGTTCAATTTCAAATGAAGGTTTTCCGAAAAAGTGAGATATTTTTACGTTTTTAGGCGATGGGTTGAGTAAACTGGGAGAGAATATTTGTTAATTATATATTTCTTAATTTATTCGAGACAAACAATGGAGCATCACAACCTACGCCCTCGATTTTTTTTTTCTGAAGAAAATTCATTCAACTCGAAGTTTTTCTTTGTATCTCAAATGGGCCGGAAAACTATTTGCCGTGAGAAAACTGACAAGTTCAAGGTTCAATTTTTAGTCGAAAATGAGAAAAAATGACATTTATCACAATTCAGAGGCTAATTTGAAGAAAAAATTTTTTTCATCTTATCTTTCTGTTTTTATTAGCTTTGTTCTACTGATTGAAGACTTCCGAAAAGTAATACATATTTACGTTAAAAAAAGAACGTTAAAACATAAACACTTATAATTTTACAATTATTAATTTTAAAGGCTTCCCATGTTAGACTTTTGACATGACAGGTTGTGTAATTGGGTTTTAAATTTAAAATTCATCTTGAGAAGTTATGAATTTGTTTTAATTGCTACCACTTGACTTACTCGAATATTTTGATAAATGGCAGGACAAGGTTATTTGTTACGAATCATAAGGTCTAAAGCCCTCCTGGAGGGACGTGGCACCCAAAAAATCAAAAAAATTTAAAATACATACTTCAAGAAACTACTCAAGGAAAAATAACATTTGAGCTTAAAATCCCTCAAAACTTGACAAAAACAGAAAGTGATATCTTTGTGCAATGTTAGCTTAAAACGTCTTTAAATTCTTCAATTCTTGACCGAGCTACTTGATCAATACGCCGTTAGAAAGCGGCCTGTAGGAGTTACCTAATGCTCAGATTCCATGACCCTCAAAAGTTCAGTTACCCTAAAAACGATCTATCTCGAATGCAAAAAAAAAAAAAAAATGAAAATTCCTGGATGCTTTTTCAATTTCATCATTTAGAATGAAGGTCCTCAGTTTCGCTTATAAGCGGAAAATTTGTTGGGGAAAATGCAACGCGAAAATCGTTTTTTCATTAGCGAAAATATTCCAGATGTATGGGAGGTACACGAAGGAACTCGGTGCCTTCGCGAAAGAAGAAGCAAAGAAGCACAAAAAGAAGAAAGAAGACGTCGACGCCGATGCGGAGGAACTCATACGGGCGAACAAGCAAAAAGGTACTCCGAACAAAGCAAACCCGAAGGCAAAAACCCTTTCGAATTTTCAGGACGTTGCAGAGGGCGACTCGGAAAAGTTTTCGGCTGGATATGGAAGCACACGTTCGCCCGGCTAGGAGAAGATTGGGTCTTCCTCGCCCTTCTCGGCCTTATAATGGCATTTCTAAGTTTCTTCATGGATCTCGGAATCAATATGTGCAACAAAGGTGACTTCCCAAAGTTTCCATTACGAAATCTTACACAAAACCAGTTCTCCTTTCCTGCTCTTATAATGTATTCAGGATGCACTAACTTGCACTCCTTCCAGTTAAACTTCCAGTTCTTGGCGGATCCAACGTTAAAAGAGCGAAAATATGCCTTTAACTAGCCTTAAGTGCTCCCTTTACCTAAAAGGCCCACGAGTTACGTAGGGGAAAGTATTTTCGATGCTTTATGACCCGCAAAACCCAGACGCAATGCCCGGTCAAACTATACCCGACGCCTGTTTCCAGACCTCTAAGTTCCCATCTCCCACAATACAACAATAAATTCTGGTTTTTAGGAAGAATATGGCTGTATAGAGATTTAGCGACACATCCAGTCGTCCAATACTTCGCCTGGGTATCACTGCCACTCTGCTTAATCTTATTTTCAGCCGGTTTCGTCCATATTGTTGCTCCTCAGTCTATAGGTAGGTTTTTGTTAAGAAAAGTATTTTGACTTTTTCGAAGGTTCCGGGATTCCTGAGATGAAAACTATCTTAAGAGGGGTTGCCCTCAAAGAGTACCTGACGTTTAGAACTTTGGTAGCCAAAGTGGTCGGTCTGACTGCGACTCTCGGCAGCGGTCTTCCCCTCGGTAAAGAGGTGACGACATTAAATATCTACTATTACGTACTAAAATGACGTTTTTAGGGTCCTTTTGTACATATAGCTAGTATAGCTGCCACACTCCTCTCAAAACTAGTCACTTCTTTTCAAAGTATTTATGAGAACGAATCGAGAAACACTGAGATGCTCGCTGCTGCGTGTGCGGTTGGAGTGGCGAGCTGTTTCGGAGCACCTATAGGAGGTAAAATGTCATCCAAAGAGGGCGACTAATCTTTCTTTTTAGGTGTATTATTTAGCATTGAAGTAACAACTGTTTACTTCGCAATAAGGAACTACTGGAGAGGTTTCTTCACAGCAGTTTGCGGAGCGACTGTCTTCAAACTTTTAGGTGTCTGGTCGAGACAAGAAGGTTAGGGAAACTTCTATTCCTTAAGAAAAGCTCATCGAAATTGTTGTAGATACTGTCAAAGCGTATTTTCAAACGAACTTCACGATGGATTTCCCATTTGATCCTCAGGAGCTCCTCGTGTTTTCTCTAATGGGGTACGTTCATGTTTTATTCATGCTGACGAGAAAAATATGTTTTGAAATAGGCCATTAATAAAATTTGAATGGTTAATGTTATTTTGACAAACTCAAGGGTCGTGTGCGGTCTCGGAGGTGCCCTTTACGTCTGGTCTCACCGTCAATACGTTCTTTTCATGCGTCGGAATAAAAGGATGAATTCTTTCCTTCAGAAGAAGTACGTGAGTATTTTAAGTTGGTTTTTTGACACTTCGGCGCAATCTGGTCTCGTTTTGTTTAACTTCATCTTTTTGTTTTTAGTCGTTTCCTATATCCGGGAATCGTCGTTTTGGTCTCGTCTTCGGTTTCGTTTCCTCTTGGACTTGGACGTTACATGGCTGCTGATTTGAACACCCATGACCAGGTATTAAGACAATTAAAATACGACAGAACTCACGAGTTTGGCGGTAGAAATCAAATTTTATGACCTCCTAGACAGTGACATTGGAAGAACGCCAAAAAATTGAAGATTTCTAATAGGTCTCTATCATCTAGGGATGCGGTAGCATTTCACCCCACGAATCAAAACCTTCCCCGCCCTGACCTCCCCCCCACTGAGCTTTTAGATCTCGGCTCCATTTGGGCCAATTAATTTAAAAATGTTTACAGGACTTCTCTTATATGATAATAGGAAGTCCTGAAATACAACTAAGATTAAACATGTGTTTAATTTCTACCACGTGTATGGAGATTGAAGAACACGTCGTGGTAGAAATAGTCAAAAGTTCTTACGTATTTTTGTGTATATTTTCATATTTTGAATTTATATTTCGGGTACAGATAATTTGGCTGCACGTAAGTCTAGAGAGGAATCACCGATCCTTTCTACACTCTAGGTCTACTTTTGAGCGAATTACAAATGGAAGGCGTTAATTGTTCAGAAGTACTGACGAATTGTTCTACAAAGGCTGTTCAATTTAAATGGACAATAAGTAACTTCAGCTTTTTAAACGATAAATGTGCCGAATATACTGAGTCGCCTCAATTTTGTGTTGGCTGCGAAAAGGACAGCACGAAGTGGGCATTACGAATTTACCCTTACGGTCGTTATTGCGTCATACCAAATAGATATTCACTCTGCAGTCATATTGGAACAGTTGTTGCTGACGTAAATCTTGAGGATTTAAAGCTTGAATGGGTAAGATGTCGAACTGAAGTCATTGTGATGGACTCCAGTGGTAAACAGATCATCAAGCCTCCAAGTAAAATGGGGAACTTTCCAAACAAGGCCAACATCAATATGAAATTATGAAACGGAGCAGTCTACTACAAGAAATTTCCAAAGATGACGTTCTAGTATTGATATGCTACTTAAAGATCCGTGATGGTGATATACGTCATCAAATTTCACCTGCAATAAGTGTACCTGATACATCTCTTATTAGCGATTTTGATAAGCTATGGAAGAATTCTGACTTTAGCGACATCACTTTTTCGATTCGTGGTACTCAATTTAAGGCTCACAAAAGCATCATTGTGGCCAGAAGTCCAATTTTCGCTTCAATGTTCAAGCATGAAATGAAAGAAGCTAATTTGGGTAAAGTCGAAATAACCGATGTCGAGCCTAAAGTTTTTGAAGAGTTTATGAATTACATTTATACTGGGAAGGCGAAAATTGAAGAGAATGCCGGTGAACTTCTTGCAGCGGCAGACAAGTACGATGTGCAAGATTTGAAAGCGACTTGCGAACAAGCACTTATTAAAAAATTAAGCGTCGAAAATTGTGTGCAGACCCTCATCCTGAGTGATCTCCATTCTACCAAACGATTGAAAGAATCAACACTTAATTTCATATCTGCCTCGAAGAAATTCGATCTCCAAAATGAATTGCTCAAAGTCGAAAATCCCATCTTATTGAAGGAAATTATTCAAGCCTTAACAAATTGAAACAGCACTTCTCACTTACTATGTTTCTCATTCTAAATAAAAACTTATTTTTGTTTTCTTTCATAAAAAAACTTTATTTTTACCTATGAGTATATTTACCTCATTCTAAACACCCGTGTAGGTGCAAGAGAGGTCTATAGAGCCTTCTCATTCCTGATATAAAGCTACCACCAAGGGGAGGTTTGAAAACGATGCGCACCCAAGTTTTTCTATTCAGAAATTACTCAAGTTTGTTTTAAAGGTTGCAGGTTTGTTTAGTAATTTTACATGGAGCAAAGAAGAGTTTAGCGTGGAAGAGACTGAAGTCATCATGCACTGGAAGACCGACCACACCGACGCATTCGTCAGTTTAGCCGGCTTTATATTATTTACTGTAAATGCTTCTTCATCGTTTTTCAATTTTATGATCAATTTTTTTCCTCCAGTATGTCTTCTCAATAGTGGCATCAACAATACCTGTCCCGAGTGGGAGTTTCATTCCAGTTTTTAAAATCGGAGCTGCCCTAGGAAGAGTTGCCGGTGAATTGATGCATATCGTTTTTCCAAAAGGGATCTACCACAAAGAGTTCGTCACTCCCATTATTCCAGGTAAGAGCGAAATAATAGACCCTTTTGCAATCATTAAAATGCATTAACATTTCATTAATATTTTTCAGAAAATTACCCTATAGTCCCAGGTAAAAAATATAAAAATAAATAATCACGTAGTTTTGGTTCAAGCCTAATTTAGACACTTTGGAAAGGAAAATATTGCTTTACTAGCTTTTTCTTACTATTTCAAGCCTATGAATGACTATGATGATGAGTAGTGGTTGCAAGGGTGCTTGTATTCTGGAGGCCAAGACCTTCAATGGGTTGGAAAAACCTGTTAAAAAACTCTAGCAACTTCAAACTCAGTCAAGAACGGCTGGACCGATTTTCTCTATCACAAATTCCCAAATGGACTCCTCTCCTAACTTTTCAATTGATAAAATGTGGCGAATTTTATTTTTATTAATAAATTTTTATGTCTTAAACAGGAGGGTATGCGACAGTTGGAGCAGCAGCATTTTCAGGTGCTGTTACACATACAATCTCAGTTTCTGTCATCGTTTTTGAAATGACAGGACAAATCACGCATATTATCCCTATAATGGTTCGTTTCTCAGTATATAATTTTCAAAATAATAATCAAATTTAGATTGCAGTTTTGATAGCGAATGCGATCGCTTCACTTTTACAACCTTCGCTTTACGACAGTATTATCCTTATAAAAAAGCTTCCATATTTACCTGATCTTTTACCATCTAGCTCTGGTAATTTGAAAAGCCAAAATTATCAATTAACGAACATTTTTAGGTATTTATAATGTTTATGTGGAAGATTTTATGGTCCAAGATGTGAAATTTATATGGAACAATATGAGCTATCATGACTTGAAAGCAGTTTTGAAAGAAAATCGAAATTTAAGGAGTTTCCCTCTTGTCGACAAACCAGGTAAAACATTTTTTTCTAGGATCATTTTCAAAATGTTTTTTGAATAGGAAATATGATTCTTTTGGGGTCCATACAAAGATTAGAGTTGATAAAAATTATTGAAAAACATGTCGGAAGAGAAAGGAGGCTCCAAGTGGTCGCACAATGGCAGAAAGAAGCTCAAGAAAGGTACGACCTAAAAATGGAACTTTTTTGTGTTAAATTTTGTTTAGAGCTAAAGAAGAGGAAAGAAAAAGGAAGGAAAGTGAAAGACAAAGACGTCCTTCAAGATTCGAAGTTACTCCAGCCCCCGATATTTTAAAATTGAAACAACAATCGAGCGGAAATATCAACACACTCACCGACAGGGTAAATTTTAGACTAAAATTAATTTGTCTCAATTTTTCAGCCACAATTTAACCCTGTATTTGGTACTCAGCCGAAAAAATCAATTTTGAAAAAGACCAATTCTTTCAACTTAAGACAATATAGTCCGTTAATGACACCAGTAAATAATCCATATACTACAGTAACTGGCGCTGAAAGCAGGTTTGTTAAAAATCAAAAAGTATTTCATAAAATGAGGTTTTGACACTTTTGAGGTAATCAAAATTTTGGATTATCGAAAAAACGTCAAGAATCTAACCTAACCTAACCTAACCTTCCCTTTAGTATTACGTTTTCTTAGCCCCTGAGGACTAAATTTGGCATAATTCTACTGTATATGATAAGAAAAAGCCCTAAATACTTTTAATAAAATTTTCTCCTGATAACCTCCAACGCATTCAGAACTACCTTATTTGGTAACAGTGGGCTAAAGGCTTAAATTTTTGATGTAGGATAAGAATGGCGTTTGAAGCAATATTTCATAAGTCGACTACGCTTCAAGATGTTGATCCGAGTCCGGGAGGAAGCCCTGAGCAGGCAAGTCTGACTCCAGTGGTGAGCCCGTCGCCTTCTCTTCCTGCAAGCCCTGGCCCTAACAAAAAAGTTCAATTGGTACATTTTTATTGGTCGTTTTTCATTTCTAATTGAGTTTTTTAGCCAAGAGAGAGGGTCATTGATATGTCGCCTGAAGATCAGAAGCAGTGGGAAGAAGAAGAGTTGAGTCGAGGTGTGAGCTTCTCCGATTGCCACATTGATCCGTCACCTTTTCAGCTCATTGCTAGGACATCACTTTTAAAAGCGCATTCTATTTTCTCCCTCGTCGGAATCAACCATGCCTACGTGACAAATATCGGGAAACTTGTCGGAGTCGTCGCTTTGAAAGAGGTTCGCAGAATATCCTAAGAGATGAAACGTTAATTTATTTTTAGCTGAGAAAAGCGATTGAAGATTCGAACGCCGGAAACTTCCCCGTGCACCAGAACCCTGGCCAAGGCGTCACTTTACCTTTGATCAATAACAACGACAATCAAGCCAAAGGAAACAACACCGCTTCTAGTCCTTCATAATCTGAAGTCGACGTTTTTTAAAATTTGTGATATATTGTAAATAAAATACTCCCCCCTTAAAAATTCCGTTAGTTTTAGCCGTCAGACTTAAGTTTTTGAGGGTTTCAGGGGCCTCGGCTTATAGTCATGTATAAACCCTCATTGTAAATAAATTTTAAAATTATTTCTTTTTGTTTTTATTAAGGACATTCAAATGGCACATGATGCGTGTTGTTGATGTGAAGAGCAAGGATGATGTGTGTATCTGGCGTGTTTTATAATTCCTGCGAGTATTCTGTCGGCTTCTCTGACTCCTGAGAGGATAGCACCTTGAAGCGAGCCGCAGAGTCCATGTCCGGTCGCTTCACCGGCAAAATATAAAATTGGATAACCGCTGACGCACGAACGTGGTAAAGGTTCTGCCAGTACTTTCTCTTCACCTTGAAATTATTTATGAATAAGTGGTCATGATGGCTGGATTTACTTACTTCCCTTTTTGGAAATAGTGTAAGATCCGCGGAAGAGTGGGTTATCACCCCAATTTGATCTAAGTAGGCTTTTCGGCATAGGAATGTTTTCATCCCCTAGATATTCTTTTAGAAATTGAACAATCGTGTTTAAAACATCTGCATCTGAAGATCTGGAGAAAAAAGCAGTTTTAAAGCTAACCACAACAACATAACCTATAACCTTATCATATCTTTTGTATTGTTTCCTTCAATGATGAACTGCAGTAGTCGTTGTGACCCGGGAACTTCGCTCATACAAATGAGGTTTTTTGTCCAATCGTTTCTCATTTTGAGGTCGCAGCTTTTGAATTTGCGGTTCAAAGGTGCACCTCTCCAGACCCAAAGAGGTTGCGACCATTCCAAATATATTTTTTCTTTTGTGCTATATCCTAGGGATGTTATAGCAGCTAATTTGTGCGCGGGTAAATGAGGGCAAAACATTGATTCCCATTCTTCTTTTAAAACGCCCAACGGGACGGTCAAAAGTACGCATTCAGCCTCGTATTGGCTTCCGTCTGTACATCGGACGATCGCTCTCGGCTTCTGGTCTGGCGTCACCGTCCCATATTTTATTTGATCAACCTAAAAATGGGTCAATTCGCTTCTTAAATGGAATTTCGTACCCTTTTATTGTACAAAATGCGATCTCCGATGTCGGCAATATGCTGGGATAAACGTCCAACAGCACCTAATGGTACTTTAATGCCACCGGGTACAATAGTATAAGCACCAACTCCATCTGATACGACCTGCTGCTCAACCAAATAGCTTGAAAGGCCTGCCAAAGCTCGAGTAGCTGACTCCACACTTTCTGGCGGAATCCTTTTCAAAACTTGATGTATTTTGATACCAATGTAATGATTGATCATCATCAGTTCGGAAGCATCAGCACTAGATCTGAGACACTCTGCTTCTTCGAGCATTTCAGCGAGTTCTTTGAATGCCATGAAGGATATCGGTGTAGGAAGCTGAGTACCGTCGCAGTTGACCAAAAGACCTTTTGTGGGATCGGTCGGCCCGAGTTTTATAAGGCCAGATTTAACAGCTGCATCGACAATTGGCATTTCATAAACTTTACCGGGAAACTCGCAGCAAGAAACGCCAAGTTCGACGACACTGTCACCCATATATGAAGACCTTATTCTCCCCCCTGGCCTAAAACAATGCATAAAAATAAAACTAATGAATATTCAACCTTGAAGAAGCTTCCAAAACGATTGTATTCGTGACACCTTCTTTGATTAATTTCTGCGCTGCTGTCAGCCCTGAGATTCCTGCTCCGATGACGACGACGTTTGCCGACAAAGGAGAAGGAAGCGGCAAATCTTCAATAGGGATTGCTTCTGGATGTTTTGGTGCTGGCTTGCATGTCTATTCAAAATGTTTATAATATAAAACGTGCAAGAGAAATTACTTCTTGAAGGGTCGATGGAGGCGGTTTGTAGACACAAACGTCAGACTTTCCGCCAGTCAAGCATGAAGCTTTGGGCGGCTTACATGTGCCCTTTTTTCCAGCAGCACCATATCTTTGAAAAAGAAATTATTTTGAACTTATGGTTTCCACACCACTATCTTTACCAGTTACCACCGAATACCCCACTCTACTTACCACCGATTACCCCACTCTCATTACCATGGTTACCCCACTCTCATTACCATGGTTACCCCACTCTCCTTACCACCGATTACCCTACTCTCATTACAACCGATTATCCCACTCATGTTACGATGATTAGCCAACTCTTCTAACCACCAATTACCCCACTCTCAGTACCATGATTACCCCACTCTCATTACCATCAATTACCCCATTCTCCTTACCACCAATTACCCCACTCTTCTTACCTCCAATCACCCCACTATCCTTACAACCGATTACACCACTCTCCTTAGGCCTTACCACCGTTTACCCTACTCTCCTTACCACGGATTACCTCACACTCCCTACCACCGATTACCTCACACTCCTTACCACCGATTACCCCACCCTCCTTACCACCGATTACCCCACTCTCTTACCATCGATCAACCCACTCACCTTGCCATCGATTACTCCACTCTCCTTACTACCGATTACCTTAATCTCCTTACCACCAATTACCCTACTCTCCTTACCTCCAATTACCCCACTCTCCATGCCATCGATTACCCTACTCTCCTTACCATCGATTACCCCACTCTCCTTACCATCGATTACCCCACTCTCCTTACCATGGATTACTTCACTCTCCTTACCATGGATTACCCCTCTCTCCTTACCATCGATTACCCCAACCTCATTACCACCGATTACCCCAACCTCATTACCACCGATTACCCCACTCTTCTTGCCATCGATCAACCCACTCACCTTGCCATCGATCAACCCACTCACCTTGCCATCAATTACCCCACTCTCCTTACTACCGATTACCCCAATCTCCTTACCACCAATTACCCTACTCTCCTTACCTCCAATTACCCCACTCTCCTTACAACCGATTACACCACTCTCCTTAGGCCTTATCACCGTTTACCCTACTCTCCTTACCACGGATTATTTCACACTCCCTACCACCAATTACCCCACCATCCTTACCACCGATTACCCCACTCTCCATGCCATCGATTACCCTATTCTCCTTGCCATCGATTACCCCACCCTCATAATCACCGATATTCTCACTCTCCTTACCACCGATTACCCCACTCCAACTAGACAAACAACTACCTGCTAAACCCATAAAATACAACAACTACCTTAATTGATACGGTATCCGCTTTCTGACTTGGGAAATCCGTTTAGAAATTTCTCGAGCGAGAAACATTAGAAATTTAGAAAAACCGAAAAAGTTAACAAAGAAAAAAAAAATTCTTTTACATCTTAATTTTTCTTATCACATGACAAGTGAATAAAACCTAAGATTCTACCTTTGAGTATATAAATTATTTATTCAAAGATTCTGCCAACCACCTCAAAATGTTTAGGAAACTAATAAAATTTTAGTACAAAGCCTTATTTTAGTACAAATTCTTTAATAGTTATTGAGAAAAAAAAAAAAATACAGTAAAAAAATAATTTAATCCATCCTTGTTTTGATTTTTCTGTGGGTTACTTTGTCTTTTTCTCTGTAAAAAAAAATTAAAATAATTGCAAAATTATGTTGGTGATCTTACATGATGTAAACGCTAGCACCCCAACCAGAAAGAGCATCTCGGTCGAAAGCATTGACCAGCGCTTGAGAAATTGTCTCAAAAAGATCATCCGGTCCCAAATTCGGCTCCCAGAGGGCCTCGCACATTCCATACAACTGTTCCGAGCAAGTCCCAGAGACGACGAAATCTTCAGGTTGGGTCGAACAGCCAATCAAATCCGTATTGGCGACGAAAGGCTCGAATGTCTTCGGCATCAAACCCGCCACAATGGGTTCAACGAAAAACGGACCAAATCTGAAGAAAGAAAAAATTAAACAAAGAAACAACAAAAGATTACTGACCTCCTCTCATAAAGCAAGTTGCAAAGCATCGACAAAAACACTTTGGGACTCATTTTTCGTTCTTCTTTCAACTCGTAGAGGTTCAATCGGAAATTAAGTTTGTTCTTAACAGTGTAAGCGTCAGTAACAAGGCCTGGAAGACCACAATAAAGGTGCGGCCCAAATTCAAAAATTTTCTGAAAAATATGAATTAAGACTTGGCGATTGAACAAAAAAGGGTTTACTTCATAATTTGTGGCGATGGTTTGGCCTTGGTTGATACCCAAGCGGAGATCGGATGCGATGGCGACACAATCTTTCCCTTTCATCGCCACCACGGCACCGCCATTATATGACATAACACTCTGAAATAAAAAAAAGAGGTTTAATAAAATAAAATAGTTGCACCACCAAACTGTAAAATAAACCAAAAACTCCTTAACTGTAAAAACCTGCTTAAACCGCCCAACCAGTAAAAACTACCCAAATCACTCAAACTTTCCAGACCTCAAAAAACTGCCCAAACTGTAAAAACGACCCAAAATCTCCTAAACAGTAAAAACCACCAAAATCTCCCAAACTGTAAAAACCACCCAAAACCTCCCAAACTGCCTAAACCACCAAAACTGTAAAAACTAGCCAAATCGAACTGCCCAGACCTCCAAAAACTGTCCGAATCGCCTAATCTGTAAAAACCACCCAATATCTCCTAAACCACCTAAATTGTAAAAACCACCCAAAACCTCCCAAACTGCCTAAACCACCCAAAATCTCCTAAACTGCCTAAATCGCCCAAATTGTGAAAACCATCCAAAATCTCCTAAACTGCCCAAATCGCCTAAACTGTAAAAACCACCCAAACTGCCTAAACCACCAAAACTGTAAAAACCACCCAATATCTCCTTAACTGCCAGACCACCAAAAACTGTCCAAATCGCCCAAACTGTAAAAACCACCCAAAATCTCCTAAACTGCCCAAATCGCCTAAATTGTGAGAACCATCCAAAATCTCCTAAACTGCCAAAATCGCCCAAACTGTAAATACCACCCAAAACCTCCCAGACTGCCTAAACTCTAAACCACCAAAACTGTAAAAATCACCCAGATAATCAAAACTGCCCAAATCACCCATACTGAAAAATCACCCAAATCATCTAAACTGCCCAGATCTCCTAAACTACCTAAGCCACCCAGATTACCCAAACTACCAAGACCTCCAAAAACTTCCCAAATCCCCCAACTGTAAAAAACACCCGAAATCTCCCAAACTGCAAGGGCACTCCTGTGGTGTTATCAACAAAGCAAACTTAGGGCAACGACGAATAACTGAACCATGTGCAGTCACTTATCTACTTTAAATACATAATCATAAATTGTAGCATAAATATGTCAATGACGCCAAAGCCATATAAACCTCACAAGCTCACTAGTAAAAATAAACTTTCCTCTAAGGTATCTTAATTGTGCTTGTTTTTTTCAAAATTCATTAAAACTCAACTAATTTATTTTAATTAAATTAATTAAGAAGCTATCTTACCATTTTTGGATGAGAAAATACGAGAAAAACGAAAGAAAATCCTACGATGAGTTAGCGGTCTCAAAACGCTGAGTTATAGAATAACCTTCTTCGACAATAACCATACCGAAAACAGCTAATGATGTCAGAGTGACGTCATAAGTTGCCAAGAATCAATCTCAATTTTAAAACTTCGAATAAATTCCGAAGAAGCGCTGCTCGAAATCGTCCTTTTGTCTATGGTTACATGTTGAAAAGTGAAAACTGAAAAAGATAAAAAATCGTAAAAAGTGACTCATAAAAAGATTAGTTTTTGTTGTTTAATGTTTATTTATTTATCGATTTATCATTTATAAAGCAATTAATTAATGAGTGCGGGCATTTTCTTGGTTCCTTGTAGGGCTTGACCTTTTTTTGTCCTATCTCTGAGCACGTGAACGTTTTTTTATTTTTTACCAAAAATGTATTTTTCTACGTAACTTCGTCTTAGATTTGATCAACCACGAGTTTTGCAATCATGGTAAATTTAATTTATTTCTAAAACTGCTATTTTTGTCTTTTTGTATCATTGTGACACAGCGATAAGAGTTATCACTCATTACCTTATCAATTTTTATTGATCTTCTGGAATGAGGAAGCATGCTTTTTGGCCTTTGTTGTAAATCATGATATTTTATCTCATAATGGACCATCAGTGTTGAAATTTGAGATGTGGAACCATGAGGCCTATTATGTAATTCAAGGAATCATGAATCAATTTTCCACAGATTGATGTAGAGGTGTCTCACGATATCACCATGGGAGCTTTGATGATTTAGGCAGTTTTAAAGGTCTGGCAAGTTTAGGAGATTTGCACGGTTTTTATTATTATATTTTGGGCTGTTTAGGCAGTGTGGGAGATTCGTACAGTTTTTACAGTTTGGGTGGTTTCGAATGTTAGGGCGATTTGGGCAGTTTTTGAGGCTGTGAACTTTGGGTGATTTGTGTGGTTTTTACAGTTTAGACGGTTGGGGCAGTTTTGGAGGTCCAGACAGTTTGGGATTCTTTTTTCCCCTCAGTTTTGAAGGTTTGCGATGTTTTACCAGGTTTTGTTGGTCAGGGTTTTTCGAGTGATTTAAGCAGTTTGGGAGGTTTTTTTTTCTATTTCAGTTTGGGAGGTTTGGCCAGTTTTGGAGAGCTGAGCTGTTTGGGTGATTTAGGCAGTTTGGGCGATTTGGGTAGTTTTTGAGATCTGTGAAGTTTAGGTGATTTTTGTGGTTTTTACAGTTTAGACGGTTGGGGCAGTTTTGGAGTTTAAGTGATTTAGGCAGTTTAGGAGGTTTTTTTTTTTTTTAGGTTTGGGTGGTTTTTGGGCATTTTGAGAGATACTGGCAGTTTGGGATGTTTGACCAGTTTTGGAAGTCTGAGATGTTTGGTGATTTAGGCAGTTATTTGTGTAGTTTTTGAGGTCTGTGTAGTTTAGGTGATATTTGTGGTTTTTACAGTTTGGGCAGTTTTGGAGGCCTGAACAGTTTGGGTGATTTGCGAGGTTTTTACAGTTTGGGCGGATTAGGAAGTTTTGGAGATTTGGGCAGCTTAGGTGGTTTGGGTAGCTTTGGAGGTCTGCACAGTTTTGTTGATTTGGGCGGTTTTTACAGTTTGGGCCGTTTCGGAGGTCTTGGCTGTTTAGTTCATCCAGGATTCATGATAAAACAGACAATTTTTAAATTTTTCAGTCATTCGAGCAAGATGAAGACGACCAATATGGTCAAAGCTACGAAGATCAGAAAGAATTCCTTTTCGAACAAGAAGGCGGCTTGAATCCATTCGACGAAAAGCCCCGAATCATTTTAATGGGCTTAAGAAGGTTTGTTCAACCCATAACCTCTTTATTTTTAACCAAATTCCAATTCAAGGAGCGGAAAATCATCAATCAAAAAAGTCGTTTTTCAAAAAATGTCTCCAAACGAAACTTATTTTTGGAAGGGACCACAAACCGGTAAGGAAGAAATATCAAACTCATCATTCGTTCAGTTCCAAATTTGGGACTTTCCAGGCCAAATTGACCTTTTCGACTCATCGTTGGATTTCGAGTCAATTTTCGGAGGATGCGGTGCCTTAGTTTTTGTCGTTGATGCTCAGGTAGTCAAAATATTGTTGATGACTAATTTTTTCCTGTTTCAAGGACGATTATATGGATGCGTTAAATAGTGAATACGACTGCTAATAAAAGCGTTTAAATAAACCGAGTATTCGTTTGAACGATTATTCATAAAGTACGACGGACTGCGACTGAAGACTGCAAACTGGAACCCAGAGGACATCACCAAAGAGCGAAACGACGATCTCACAACGATTCTGCGTTCGATAACATCAACCTTAGTTTCCACCTCACTCCATCTACGACCACAGTATTTCGAAGCGTTGTTCAAAAGTCGTCCAGAAACTCATACTCAACTTCCAACCTTGGAGAATCTGCTCAAACATTATTATTTCCGTAAGGCATCCTATTTTCAGGGCGGACTGGCCCGGGAGTGGACAGAACCCGGGTGCGCGTGAATACATAGAGGCGGCGCACCGGGGTCAGTTTTGGAGTATTTGTCCTCAGTGCTCCCAAACTGGGGGCGTAAGCTGTCCCCAGTGGGGAGCGCGAGTAAGCTCAAGATTTTTCTTTTTAGAGTGTCGCGGCAAATCTCCCAAAAAGATTCGTACAACAAACCCAATCAAAATCCAACATTTTTAAATGGCCTAATTGATTGCGAATAGGTCAAAAAACTCGAAATCAACATATTATGAAGCTCCTACAATTTTCGATCCACAAAACCGTCAAAATACGGCCATTTATAAAAGCCTAATTCACATTGGTACAATCGGAAAAAACCTCGAATCAACAGCATTGTTAAGATTCCTAATTGTACGCTGGCGTCAAAAACCTCAACATATCAACATTTTTAAAAGGTAGCTAAAGGTCTGAGTCAAAAAACACAAAATCAAACAAAAAACCCTCAAAAGTCAACCTTTCCATAATTGCCTAATATTTCGTCAAAAAACCTCAAAATCAACTTTAAATGGACAAATTTTCGTCCAAATCTTCAAATCATGGTTTGTCAAGACCATTGTTGTCAAAAAATCTCAAATGAACGTTTTAAGATGCAAATCGAGTATCAAAATCAACTCGTGAACAAATCAGACATTTTAAAGCCTAATGTTTTGGGCTCATCACCTCGCAAAATCAGCATTGCATGATGCCTCAAATTTTTCGATCCAAAAACATCAAAATACAACACTTTTAAAAGCCTAATTCTGCGTCAAAAACCTCGAATCAACATTTATGAGTGCCTAATTTCGTCCAAAAACCGCAAAATCAACACGTCTTAGTACGAAGCCTAATTTTAGGTCAAAAAATCTCGAAATCAACATTTATGATGCCTAATTTCACTTCGTCCAAAAACCTCTGTTAATTCCAACAATTACACTTGCTATAAAGCCAAATTTTTGTACAAACTAAATCTCCAAATCAACGTATTTTAAACCTTTGTGAATATCGTTTTTGGTTTAAAAACCGTCTTTAATAAAATCAACATTATTAAACCCCAAAAGTCTTATCCAATAAACCTCACAAGTGATACATTCAAAACTATTGGGGTGCCGGCAAAGGACTTAATTGTGTTAAAAGTAAGCGGCGCCACTTCCCCGTCTCTCTTAGTGAAACAAGTATTAGAGGAACCTCTGTTATTTGACTTCAATATATTTTTCTAAAAAGCAATTTCTGTGAAAGTGTCGTAGCACCCACCCAATCCGGGTCGCTACCCCTTAACTGATAGGGTAAACCCACCCATCCACCTCATAGCCGTCCCAACCAGTGCCGCATGCCATATTTTTAACTATATCATTTAATTCGTTTTGTAGAATGTTCGGGGATAGAAAAGCCTTTTTGTTTTGATGTCGTATTCTAAATATTATGTACATAATAGGCAACGACTCTGATGTTACACGTTTGTTTGATATGCAAAACGTTACGAACATACTGCTCCGTGATAATACGAGTAGAGTGTACCACACAGTCATTGATTCTATCAGGAATCTTACGCGGTTCTCATGACAGAGCGATCAAAAGGTACTGTTGAATTTTGTTGTGTAAAGTAGCAGCATCCATAATTCGTTGATGATAATTCAAGCATCATGTTTGCAGAATAACAGACAGATACATCAGAATAGCGAGCTAGCTAGTTATGTATGAACGAGTAGAGCTTATCAAGTCTTATATCTAAATTGCCAATAAGCGGGTTAATCGATTCTCTATTCGTAGAGAGATAGTTTAACCAGCCGATATCTAAGTGACATCTCGTTTGTATTCTACTGCTAAGGAGAGACATACTTTTGAGCAAGGATGAAATCAAGGTGTCTTTATATTCTAACCATCGTACCTCATCATACGTCAAATTAGGACGTATATAATCGTGTCTTAGAAGGTGTTATTAGACTGAGCAAGTCTCCTTTGTTTTCAGTGAAGCGATTCAATCAAATAATTACAAGTAACGCGTGATCCCGGGAGCGGACAAAGCTCCCTCAGTGCGAAAATTGAGAAGCAATGTGACCAATAACATATCAAAATAATCAGTTGAATCTAATAACAGGTTTGTTGTTGTATTCAGCCATATTTATCATTTAATTATTACAAATTGTAGTCATAAATGATGCATAAACGTACTGCCAATTTATTTATTTTTCATCATATTTTTCATAAAGTTAACTTATATGTGCTATAATATTCTAAAAAATGTAGTAAAATTTTGTTGTACCAAATAATTCGTATGCTAGCCAGAAAGATTACAATTTTTGGTAACAAATTTTTTTCTTCTCCACTAAATCCGACGCTCTTTCTCCAGCCTACCACCACTATTTAGTCTTATAAAGATGCTAAAGAGACGATAGTATTCGAAGTCGTAAAAAATCAAGTAGAGGAGCACAGCAAAAAGAGACTTGTGTCGCAAAAGAAAAACATCTAGGTGCTAAAAGGTTCTCTCGATCCGCTATATCACAAATCGAGCGTGTATAAAAATGGTCCCTAGTTTTCCCAAGAAAGGATCAAAAATACAAGGCTAAAAAGGGCTTGTCACTCAAAAAAAAGTACCATCTAGAATAAAAGAACCTTTGTGGTGTGCCAAAAAGAAGATCAAAAGACCTACCTAAAAAGGCTGTTGTGTCAAAAGGCTTAAAAATCAAAGATAACAAGAGCCCTGAATAGTGTCGAAAAGGAACAAATTACAGCTAATAAGGGCTGCTGAGCATCATCACAAAAAGGATTAAAAAATTAAGCTATAAAGGGCCCTTTTACATTACGATAATATAGGAACAAATCTTGTTTAAAGGGCCCTTATGAGCAAAACAAGATCAAAATCTATCTATAAAGGGACCTAGTGTCCAACACAGGATGTGTAAAATAAGCAGCAAAAAGAGCCCTTTCATAATAAAGGAACAAAATCTGGGTTTAAAAGGCCCTCTTGTGACTAAAACGAGACCCTAGTGTCTCAGGGAGAGAGAACAAAATCCAGATTTAAAAATGGTCATGAATGTCCAAAACAAAAAGCGAGGAGATCAAGATAGTCTTAAATGTCACAGGCAGCAAAAACAAATCAAGCTAAACAAAGGCGGCCCACGTGTCCAAAAATTATCATCACAAATCGATGACCGGCCTGCAGCGAATTTCATGATCCCGGACGCCTCTACTCGACCCAGCTAGATGTTTCAGAAGATTTACAGATGAGCAATTACATAAAATTCTTGTAGACAATTTATTGTCAATTGGGATTACATATCCCAGATTCGCAGAATATCTCAAATGTTTTTGCGACTTTATACGTTCCAGGTATTGCCCAGGCCAGATTGGGCTATTTATGCATCTATAATTTAATGCTATAGTCAATACTCTTTGCTATAAGATGAACAATATCATCAAAAAATTGGCGATAAGGGTGGCTACGTAATCAAAATTAGAGCGGTACACATCCTGCCACCTTGCCACAAATGTGACGAACTGAAATGCACATTCTTAGTGGTTATCCTTTGATTACGAGAACTTCTAGGAAGCAGTTTCCTTTGGAGCGTTTGTCACAGAAGTTCCCCGAGCCTGATTTCCGACCAACTCTTCCATAATTTTCCTGATTGTTCTTTTCCTCGTTCATTTCATTTCGAATCTTTCCAATGAGCGAATTAGTTTGGAGGCATCAAAAACGGCGACGTGGAATATGTCCAAGCCTCGTCGAGAGCAATGGTGTAGTCTCGTTCCTTCGAGGGTTTCAGCCTTTCTATTTATTTTATTAATAATTCAGTCTAGTTAATTAACGCCTAATTAAATGATCCTAAAATTCACATTATGTACCGATTCCACGCTATCAGAACGCACTTGTCTGTCACGCCTAATTGGGCTCTTAAATTTTTTATCGTTAGCAATCAAGATAAAATTTTTCGCTCTTAGGTAATGATGCTGACAAAGCGCCGCCAGCACACGCTCCTATGGTGGCCGAAAATTTTATTTAATTTTCCTGCTACAGTCATTACTAAATAGCTACAGTGACTAAATATGCTTGAACTTTATCTAAATCGAGGGCCTGACAGACCTCTCACTAACGGAAAATATCATCGCCTCCTCACATCCCGCACCACCTCACCTTGCCCTCAATCTACCTCACACTCATTATCACCTGTCTCTTCGCTTCCCATACCTCACCCGCCCTGTGCCCATGCTCCTCCCTACTCCCTAACATCGTCACTCTCAAATTCTCCGTCACCTCCCCTACTAACGTCCCGCACGCTCCAATACATCACCATACCCTCCATCACTCCCAACATTCACTACCTCTCATCTCATCTACTAGGTTTGAAGGTACCTTCACCTTCAACATACATACCTGTGTACTCAACAGCATTTCCTCACTAAATCTGTCACAAAATTTATTTTTAGGCATTTAGATGCATTTTTTGTATCA